>NJDC01001920.1:13109-32954 GCA_002245475.1 Calephelis virginiensis | reverse complement strand
ATCCAATTATTCCAGTAGTTACGGAGCCTATTAAATATAAACAATCAAATATTTCTTCGTTTACATTATAGTGTAGATGATATACCGACAGCAGCTCCACCTACCGAGTCCATTTGTATTTTAAGACATATAGGAAACCATCGAAATCTCCTAATAAAATTTTAAGCCGTTTAGAAGTTATGTGAAATAGGTACCTAAGTACGGAAGGTTATTTTTTACTACCCAGTATCCTATTACCCGTTGTCCGTGTGAATGAAGCGTTGTCCCGCTATAAAAAAAATAGCCTATGTTCATCAGGGATAATGTCGGCTTCTAATGGCTAAAGAATTTTTCAAATCGGCCATTAGTTTCGGAGCATATTCAATACAAACAAACAATCAAATCTTCCCTCTATTATTGTTATTGATAAATAATTAGATAATTAAAAACTTGCAAAAATATTTCATGCTAACTATCGTTAGGTACATTGAGCAGTGTCAGACATGTTATGGCGGGAATAAAAGAAATGGAGATTTAAGTGATTCCTCGACTTTTTTATAATGAAGAACGACAGTTAAGTAAAGGAGCAATCTCATAGTAAGGTACATTCAATCGCAGTTAGTGGATAAAAAATTAAACAAAAATTTCAGCAAAATATGTAGGGTAGGGAGCTACTTGCTCATGAGGGTTCGAGTATTCGTATGCGACAAGGGTGCAAGTTCAAATCATGTCTAAGGCGCCATTTATAGAAAATTATGAATATTTTTTTTTTATAATTTCAACATTTTTATTAAGAAAACGGAAACAGTGAAAAAGTACATAACTGTAAATAGCAGTTGGTTATAGTATTGTTTATATGAACAATTGTTTACAGTTAAGTTACTACATCTTTACTCTGCTGCTTTTTATTTATCTACAATTACAATTACAAAATTACAGGTCTGTTTAAATAATATACAAATATACTATAGTTCTGTATAAGATTGATCCGTTTATATAAAATAAAAATGTAGTTTGTGTAACATAAAATACATTTGACGTTAAAATTTGAAATAAAAATAATCGAGTACAGAGTAAAAACGTAGGATACAGTGAAGTTAGGTAAAAATATAAATAACATTTGAAATATTGATACATAATTTCTTATATGCAATTGTTTCATTTTCTGAGTTAAAATTAACATAATCTTTGCTCCAGCAATAAAATAAGGATATTTTCAATATTAATTTTAAAGCAAAATTTACATCAGAAAATGTTACAATTACTTAATGTAATAATTTATTACACATTTACACATTGCCAAAAAGATTTTCTAAGCCTTATTGATCACTCTTATATCTTAATTAGTAATTACAATTATTCAACTCAAAATACATTTGTTTAAGCATTTTCATGTTTTTGTATTTTTTTAAATTCGTTTAGATCAAGGTTCAGTCCAATACAAGTGTAGATAGACGTTTCTGGGTTATAAGTAACAAGAAAATAGAAAAAGCGCTATCAGTTTTAATTATTCTTTAGAAGTTTTAAGATTCTGTCTTCCTATATAATTCTGTTTCACTATCAACGGTTTTATTTATAGTGTATTTACTTAGCTGAACATTTTTGCTGTCAACAACACCACCACAAGCTTTGTAGTGGTACAGTTACAGCAAAATTTACCTTAAGAGTTGTTTCATTAGTAGTTATAAAGTTTAGAGTCACTCAACACTGAATTGTCTCGCTTCATGAACAAAAATTGAGCTCGGTTTTTAAGGGATACTTATTTAAGATTGAACATAAAAGAAAAGCAGTATACTAAAGCAATGAATACAGTCGATTTTTTTACCTAGGAGTGTATATCTAAGGACAAAATGTATATACAGCATGTACACTTCGGTATGGTAATATCCTTTTTACTTCAAGCTAATTGCACAAATTAGTTTCAAGTTTTCCTATAAATTTATGATAGCCATGACGAGACTTGTTTCTTTTTTTAATATAAAAGGTTTAACCGAAGGGTGTAGTAATATTGAAAGTATTAGAAATTACATAACTGAATATTATCGTTCAACTCATATTTTTTTACCACACAAATTTTCAAAAATGTTATTTTACTTGTTTTCATGACAACCCTAATAGTGCTATGGCGGGAGTGGCTCGCTCACTGGCGGTGAGTTAGCGACCGCAAAATTTTTGATAAGCTCTAGGGCTAACACTTTTAAAGTTTTAAGTCCAAATTGCAATTATTCGAAATCGATATCATTAAGATTGAAGAAATATTCTGTTGTGGATACTAGATATGACTAGGTCTATACAGTAAAAATATTACCTGGTCTTTCTGTTCAACCTTATATAACAAGATGAAACGTGTCAGTGATGGAGGCTTGTCACAATTTCTACATAAAAAGAAACATTAAAATCGCCTTGTGAAAAAAAGATTTTTGACCGGGCTGTAATAGATATAATTTTTTTAATATTTTACAGTTAACTGCAAATAAATCTTTAAATCTGCAATTTAATAAACAAAACCAGCATTTTTTTTGCTGCCACTGGAGTAGTTATTAAATTTTATGAGTACATAATATAAACCAGTAAAAGGAAATTTATTTAGTAATAGATGTAGCAATTGAGTTATAGTCCATAGCGCAGCGCTATGCAATACTAGCAGCAGTCTTAAGAGTAACTTGGAGACGTTGCTTTTACAATTTGCTTGGAAAGCAAAATATGTATAATAATATGTACAAATAGAGGGCAATAAATATATATTATGCAGTATTTGTAGTTTTACAGACATTACCTAGCCACCTTACCACAAAAAACTAACACTAAACACTGTCTAAAGTTATGCTGAGTGTCGATGACGTGGCAGCACATTATTGGTTGTGAATACAATTAGACAGTGTTCACGTGTTCAGCAAGTGTTTAATTTTACATACCCGTAGATCAGAACAGTGGCAGCACTGGTACTTTTAGTGCGAGACATCTCGGTTTTACTTCAATAAACATTTCTCGTCTTGACGTTCTGGTTCTTTATACTCATTTTCTATTAATTATACAAGAACTGATAAACAGTTCTTGTTGTTGTATAAAACAACACAGAAATAAAAACAAAATATAGACAACGGTTGTAAAAAATAACCCAGAGACATCCGACATAACCTCTAAATAGCAAAAATATTAACGACAAATCCATCTTTTGCATATATTTACATATTATACAAGGATCGAAATAAATATTATTTCTATATTCTATGTTTTGATATGAGCGATTATATATATATATTTAGTATTCTATTATAATATGTACTATATTGATAAGATACATCGAGAAGATCTTGCTGTGCACAGAAGCCGTTTATAGCAAAAATTTTATTATACGATTTTGATACTCTGTTGACTGCAAACTGTTGAGTTGAATTACACACGTTTGTGTTTTACAAGGTACATTTTGTAAAATTTAAATAAAATAGACCTGTTTGAAACGCATCGATTTACTTAAAATTATGACACAAGGAGCTATGAGGAATTTGATAGTCTAGAAAGTCTTCCTAGATGTTTTTAATTTGGTAAACTCTAATAGCGTACGCGTGTATATTTATTGTCATGGCGCTTAGAGTTAATATAGATTTCAAATTGACAATTTCAGACAAAATTTAACCAGATCAAGATAAACTGGCCACATTACTAAATATTTTAGAAGTCAAATTGTTCTTGGTCTAATAGAAAATTTAGAAATCAAATTATTTTTAGTGTTAAGTCTTAAAGAAAGTAATTTGTTTAATTTAGACACGGTGCCTTCCGTTTCATAAACACATCTTCATTGTTTTGGGTTAGCTGGAAGAAATTTAAATAAGCAAGCCTTTTGTGCATTTTTATTTCTCAATTTGTAATATTATTTTGTGTACGAGTATAAAATAAACAAATTCTTTAATCTCTTTAGTTTCATGTATGTAACATTATAGAGAAATAATTTTCATGCCCACATCTCCGAAGAGCTAGGAAAAACAGGAAAAAAAAACAAACAGGGAATCCCACAATTAGCCAAAGATTAGTACTAAGTCCCACAACGTGATAGATGGCAAGCCTATCGCCAATGTTACATTAGATTATCTGAATTATATTAATTTGGAAAGCAAGGGCGTTCCAATTCACAACCTTTTTATATCAGATTTCAATAACCCTAACAATTAGAACAGATTATAAATGGACTTCTGTGCGTACAGTAAACATGTAACTTATTGAACTAGTACACTTTTATGATGCAACCAAGTATGTGTAAATGACGAAAATTACAAATAATGTCTGATTTGTTATTATTTATTGTAATATTTCGGTTTCACAGAGTATATTTTTTCTCTGTTGTCAGTTATAACGTGATCAGACGTCCTGGTTTCCGGCAATCTGTCCCGGTTTACAAGTTGGCGGGAAAATTTGCTAAAGCACGACCTTAATTCTATAAATTGGCGTTTTATTTGCAGCGTAAATATTTCGTGCTACGTGCAGCCGTACTTCGTAATACAAAAGGTAAATAAATATATTTTTTATTTACATTTTTTTTTTAATTTTCCTTTACTAAATTTGAAAAAATAAATTTATTACGGTATGTACAAACACACTGCAAACGAACCGTTTTCACCAGAAAAATATGCTAGACCTAACATGAGACAGTAACAAAAAAAATCGCATGCGCTGCTAGTGTTACAGATGTACTATCAAATCGAAGATTTTGCTTTTGAGACTTGAGGGAATGGATGCACAGTGAAGACATGTGTCTCGACAAGGTAAGTGGGGTACAAAAATAAGTATTTCGAATAACAATTCGTTTTTAATAACTTGTTGATAAAAGGTTTGAAGACTAATTAAAAAACAAGACATTTTACTTTGATTTATATTTTACAACAAGAAGAGACTTCTGTGTACGCCTATGTTGTATTGTATAAGCTACTGTAAAGAGGGTGGTTACATGTTCGGCTCCCGTTTTTTATGTGCGTTAATTGTGTTCTCTATAATTTCTTAAGCGATTTCAAAACTTCTTAAATCCAAGTCTGGATCTAATGATAGGATTCTGGGAAATCGATATATCTAATTTTTGTGTACGTCGATCATTCACCTATTAAAATCAAGATCGGTTTTTTAGTTTCTCTGTGCTTATCTTATAACTACAAAACTGCTCTCTTCGCGGGTTCATCCTAGACCTGCTGACTTACGCACTATGATCGGCTTAGTCCAGCCTCGCAACAGGTAGAATTTAGTGTACCTTATTATAATAAATCCCTGATGTTTTAACCAAATAAAATTTATCGCTAGAATAAGTTAAAATATAATTACTTGTATTATTTAAATCCAAGTATCTGTCATAAAAATATTAAATTAAATTAATCACTCCGTTTTGGGTAGCGTTTATTCATTTTGTAAAGATGTTTTGATTTCATTATTTAGTGTTACATGTCCCTAATTTCTAGGGTTTTTAGTCAGATCTTCATAACACCAAGGAATCTGCAATTATTCTTTCGTATTTAGTGTTTAAGAACAGTCACAGAAACAATCGATAGCATTATTTTTACAATAATGAAATAAAAGATAGACCTTGGATTTAAATAAAAAAAATCAAGCTGACATTGTTCAATACAAATTTAAGTAATTAGCTAAACAAATTATTATTTTTAAATAACACAGCAACCACAATTTCATTTATTCTTTATAATTTTGCTATTTTCATGCAAAATGGGCATACATCTTTAGACGCACGCAAGGAACTTAATACAAGACGACTTTGACTTCTGTAGCTTTGACACGAATAAATATTTGATAAACATATAAACGCATTTGATATCACGCATCCACTGGTATCCAAACTTTTAACTTCTTAATCCCAAAAAAAAATCTTAAACACTCGTTGAACACATGCTTTACTAAACGCTATGTAAAATAGGATTCCCAACCAATAGCATGCATCCACGTCATCCACATGTATCATTTTATTGGTTGGATGTCAGTTTTAGACGATGTTTTAGAAAATGACAGGAGTCTAAATTTATTTTGTGATAAAATGTGGGTCGGTTAATGTTTATTGGTAGCGTGTGCGTTAGATAAATTTATATTTAAAAATAGAGCAAAAAGCAGCTGCAGATCAAAATAGCATAGGAAAGATGTAACAATCTAATAATTTTATAGGATTCAGATTTTTTAACACTATAGTTGTGTTTAATTTCAATTAAGTTCTATCCATTAAATTCAAAAATAAATGATTGTTTTTGACTTTATCGAGTCATTTATTTTTCTACAACTCAGTGATAATGTTTAAAAATTTAAAATAGCAAATTCAAAAACAATTACAGAATTAAAAAACAGGACAAACTTCTAATGTTAGGCATTTGTAACCTTGATCGCAGAGTCTCAACAATTTCATTCGTAATTCAAAGGTATTAGAAGTATGTATATCGAATGTACGATAAACAATGTTGACAATGGAAGATCATTAAAAATCACAAGAGACTAAACATTTCAGCCGAAATACTTATTCAAGCTTTTCAATGCTAGTTAGTATTTACAAATTAAAAACGATTTACATCTTAGGTATATCATTATACAACACAGTAATATACAAGCCCTTTGCATAAAGGTTATTGATAATGTTAAAACCTTAGTTTAAAATATTAACGAGACATTGTCTAAGCATTCAAACATTATACATATCAACAAATCAATAGGAAGAATTATCCTACTTTACAAAATATATTTACTGGACTAGCTTTGGGTCTTTTTCTAAATATATTAACGATTGCGCTTTGAAAATATGATAGGTACCAGTCCGGCTAAATGTATGCAACATTTAAATAAGTTACATTGACATTGGTAGTAATTCAGCAGCGTACTAATTATAGGTAATCGCTATGTTCTTTCAACGCAACTAATAGAAAAAGAAAAACACATTTAGTACTGTCAGGTTAGTGTCAAAGCGACATCCAAAGACGTCTAAAATGTACCTCGGAATACGGTGATGAAATGCATCACAAGTTATTATGTCCAAATTAATTTGACATGTCTAAAACATCTCATTTGATTATTTCCCTGCAAAAAGGTTGGATACACCTAAAATAAGTTTCGTTAATAGTCCGCAGAATTAGCACCATTGTCTTTAAATAAAATGCTAATAATTCTGTAGTTATCCCGTGAGACTAAGAAGTGAGTTCATGATATTCAGAATTTCAAATCATACAGTTAAATGGATTAGTTAATTTAAAGCCTCAAACAAAGTTTTTGAAAAAATGTAAATTAACTGTATCCATATTGAACTACATTGAAATATCACACAGATTGAGTATAGAAACGTTAAACACAAGATAATTAAAAAAAAATTAATTCATTCTTGCATACTAAAAATAAGGCTCTCATAAAAAATCCATTGGCCTAAGTAATAAAAAAAATTGGTATTCGTCAAATAACTTACAAAAAGTCTATGCATATTCTTTATACAGTGCTTGTACTGGTCTACAAGAACTGGATAAAAATTATTACAAGACAGCTTATGAAATAATATTGAGAAGAAAATAAATGTGAGGAAGAATAAAGGAGAGCGTCTTGATCACTCTAGGACTAATTATTATCAAAGCAATGGCTTATTAACACCAGACATATTACAACTGTAGAACTAAATATCTTAAACTTGGTGCGCGTGAGATAGCAAATAACAAAAAGCACGTAAGCGAACGAGATAGCAATATGTAAAATGTGTTAAGGCCAGGATATTCGAAATTACCTATTTTAGATATAATTTCAAAACTAAATACGGTTTTGTTTTTAGAAAAATAAACCGTAAGTTCGATTAACGGTTTAGATTAACAGACTCGATAATTAAAAAATAAGAAAAAAAATTTTTTAGGTTTCATGTGCAATTACACAAAAACATTAGAAAAAAAATCAGTAAAATAGGGAATTACGAATTAAAGAAATTCAATGGCTACTTTTTTAATTTTTTTTTATTATTTTCTTTAATACCACTTTATGAAATATGCTTTGACACAATCGCCTCGCAATGGTTGACGTAGCGCGTACTGCCAACAGCGCTTGAATATCCTAGCCTTAATTAGTTTTTTTTGCGGCTAATATTCTGAAAATCAGTAACATATCTCTAGCTATAATAAGTCGTAGTACTTTATGACATTTGTTAAAACCGTTAAAGGTAGGTTATTTTAATAAAAATTAAACCTTAAATAACAAATAACTAAATAATTTATGGTATTTTTGAGTGCATTCATTGATATTATAAGCCCCAAATTAAAAACAAACCCGCTATCTTTTAGACCCACTTCCACACATCTAATTATAACATATTATGTATATATGTACACAAATGTATGATGATTGTAAACTTAAAAATACATAACAAATCAAAAGCGAATAGTATTAAGTAGTTAGAGAGAATCTATAAAATAATTGAATTAGGTAAATAACAAAATTCAAACACAAATAACATTAACA
The DNA here is from genome assembly GCA_002245475.1 of Calephelis virginiensis. Lineage (NCBI taxonomy): Eukaryota > Metazoa > Arthropoda > Insecta > Lepidoptera > Riodinidae > Calephelis > Calephelis virginiensis. The sequence continues at coordinate 24,515 of NJDC01001920.1, read as the reverse complement.
GAAACAAAATAGAATATGACTCCTACACACTTAAGTAAATATTATGTAATTTTACACATCAGTGTATTCAGACTTGCCTGGTTTTATTTACATTTGTTTGTGTTGCATACCTACCTTCAAAACGCCAATAATTTTATTAAATGCTATCAACTCGCACTCGTGTTAACGGTTTATCAGATATCCGACATTTCGTAACCTAAAAAAGACCGGTAATGTATTATATCGACTATTGAAATAAATAATTTTTACAAGCTTTTATTTAATTTTCAATGTTTGTTCGCGTGGAAACTTACAACCCTATTTTAAAATCATATTCTCAATCGATTGAGCTGGTTTTGGTATACATAGTTAACTATAATGATAATAAAATGTATAAAATAAAATGAAGCCATTGTGGAAGATGGAAGGTGTTCGTAAGAACTTCTAAAATTTCCAACATTATCCTATCCTATCGAGTTTGGACTTTTTTGATACGCTTTAAATAGCATTCACGTTAACTGCTGGGAATAGTCTTTACAAATAAAAGCTTTAAGCAAAAGGTTTAAAAACGAATGCTTAATTTTTTGGAAACTAAGAAAATTATCAAAATGTTTTTTCTATTAGTACCTGTTATCATTAAAGATTTTAAAACATCAACATCTGAAATAATTTAAACATGTTTTAACCGCATTTCAAATCAACGTCAACAAAGTTAAGTTGAAAGACATGTAAGAAAAATAAAAAAAAAATTAAAAAGTTATTAGTCACAAATTATTTATTACTGTATCCCTACAGTAATTTTCTTTATATTTTAATATCAAATATTATTATATACAAAAATACAATTGTATAGCATATTTATGATGGAGTGAAATTTGTTATGGTTAAAACTATTTTTTTATTTTAATTTATTTATATTACAGCAGACCCGACGGACATTATAAGATTCTAATAATCATTTTACTTATATGACAGTCTGTGAAATTTATATTTCAGTTACATTTTTTAATATTCCATTAAAACTAAACTTTAAGAAACTCCTATATTCCTAACTCCTCGCGTGACATCACATCAATGATTGTAATTAATTGTACAAGGCAAAGGGATTAATTTTTATATAATTCTAGCGTTCAGCTCTCGGCTTCACCGTGTGGAATACCTAAGGTAGCATTTAGTCGGGATAAAAATTATTCTATCACCCAGATCAGCTCATACCCTGTCTGCATATCAAATTTCATCAAAATCCGTTCAGTAGTTTCTGCGTGATTGGACAAACATCCAAACAAAGAAACTTTCACATTTACAATATTAGTGTGATAGTGTAATGAAGTTAGATATGGAAATAATAAATTAAAAAAAATCTGAATCTGCCAGTCAAAATTCTATCTAATCTATCTATAAATTAAACGTACAAGCATGCATTTAGTAATAGATAATTTTTGACCTTTTAAAAAGGCGGATGTCAATAGGTCTGTATGTTTGTTACTTGACTACTCCGCCAATTATAAGTAGATTTTGATGTTTTTTTTAATTCCGTAAATTTTATATAAATTTGATGAATATCCGACAAGTGGTTTTTAGCTTTATTTTAATCATGCATATTTTTATCGAATGTAGTTTGTAACATATTATATCCATATCTCCTGACAACTCATTTTTGATGAACGCAAGTGAAATAATTAATGACATTATAATTTATAGTTACCGTATTTTGTAAAAATCCTAACATAAAAAGGCGTGACAAAATTATCCCACAGGAATTTAGTGATCTTAAATGTTGCCCCTAGTTCATCATCTATTTATGATTAAATTTTTAACCGAGTTCGCCTACACAAGATTCGTCAAGTGTAACAAACAAACATATCCCCACATTCAAAATAACAAAAGCTCTCCTTATTGGATTTTCCCACAATTACAATGAATTGGAGGTCGAAATGTTTTTTTACAGCTTATAAGACATTAACTATAAACAGTAATAAAAACTTAAAACTTAATTCAAGCGCCGATAAAACACAAAACCGTTCTTATTTCAACAAAGTCATACTAATTCAAACCAGACAAAATTTACCGATCACTAACAATCTCTCGGCTAACTTCGAGTCGACACATTTTTTTATTATAATGAGATTTTTAATAATAAATGCTTTTAACGTCTCTTATATACAAAGCAAAACATCGTTTTTTATTCACAGCGTTTACGCTAAGTGCTAACTTTAATTTTGGACCAAATGAACGAGATGCCGAATTCACTCTTCAATAAATCAGCGGAAGCTTACAATTAATAGGGCATCTTTTGCTTTATACAACTGTCAATTTGCATCACACCATGATATAAATACACACTTATAACCAAACACTTCGACTGTCGCATATTTCATTCTATTCTATACAATAAAACGCAACGCACACTTTTGTGACACATATTCAAGCCACGATCCTTTATATTTACACGTTATCAACAAAATGATGCCTCGATGGTAGCTGTATCAAAACGGTACGAGGTAATCTTTGTTAACTCACACTAGATGTTTGCCACTACGGCTTTCACTCACTAAAATATCTTACTTTACCACTGCCACACCGAAACACGTCTTCCCATGCTGAAAAAGATTTTATCAAATTAGAAGTTTGTGAATTAAATTTTAGATCATTTTATTATATCTCCGATATGACTTAAAGGATAAAAATATGGCCTAAATTTTAAGTTGAATCCCTTATTTCTGTCTTATGATTAAATATAAACTAAAAACCCCAAGGTTTTAACCAAGGTTTAAGTTGACATTATAGTTTGTATTAAAGTGCAATGAAGTCTTATTCAAATTAAAAGCTTTGGGGTATTTTAGTTTAAGTTTATCAGTAAGATGGTAAAGGTTGAATTGAGAGATTGGGGGTAAAATTAAAGAAAATTATGATATAGGTATCCGCTTATGTATTTTAACGCTTTAAGCGGATTTCCGCTTAAGTTTTGTAAGAAAAATGAAAAAGAAAATTTATTATCGGAGGCAGAAATTCGACGACGTAATAGAATTTTTGTAATAAATTTCACTAGAAGAGGAACCGAAACTTTACAAAACTAATTTCTAGCGCGGGTCACTCAATTCATCATTTTTGGGGTCGTTGCGAATGTAATACTGACCGGCGCCCACGTAGTCGACGATCTGGTGCAGCAGGGGGTGGTGGTCGTGCGCGGGCGGCAGGTAGCGCAGCGCGGGCGGCGCGCGGCGGCCGGCCGGCGGCCCCTCCGTCAGCAGCCGCTCGTCGATGTCGAACCCGAACGTCACGCCCTGCAGGTCCGCGCCCCCGCCCGCCGCCAGAATGACGGGCGGCCGGCGGTCGGCCACCACGTCGGGCGCGCGCCCGCCCTCGCCGTGGTGCGAGCGCGCGCGCCGTGCCGCGGCGCTGGCGGCGGGTTCGCTGCAGGACTCGATGAGGTCGGGGATGGCGTGCCGGGTGCGCGCCACGTCCGCGTACGAGGCGGCCGGCGGCCGGTCCGCGTCGTCCGTGGAGTCGTTGCTGCGGTCGGAGGGCGGCGCGGAGGGGGGCGGCGATGGAGCGCGCGTGCGACGCGGCTCGTCGGCGCGCCGTCGTGGTCGGCGCTTCTTGGTGACCGTCTGGAAGTCGGTGAGCTCGTCCGGCTCGAGTGGCGCTCGTGCGTCTTCGCCCCAGGACCGCCGCTCGGGCTTGGCGGGCGGCTGCGGCGTCTCCGTGAGGTCGGACAACTTGGTGCGCGACCGCTCCTCGAGCGAGCTGGCGCGCTTTGGCTTCTCTTTGTCCTTGCGGCGTTCTGTGGACCTTTTCTTGCTGGCCTTGTCGTCGGAGTCGTCCTTGTGTTTGGCACGCCCGAGCTTGTGCGCGCGCGCCCCGTCCGCGTTTGACTCTATGAAGCGCAGCACTTCGTTGAGATCCTTGTTGCCCTGATAACCATCTATCTGGTGAGACTTGATGACGGTCTCGTTTTTCGAGGACTTCTTTCTCCTAGACTTCTTGGGTTGACTAGATCCTGAGGGAGGTGAACTGAACTCCTGTACTGCGTTGCCGTTTTCATCTAGAGATTTCTGTAAACGGTAGTGCACAGTGAGTATAGGCACCTGAATAGAAAGGAAAAATCAACGTTAGATATATTAGAACACTAATTGTACGTGCAGTTATAGTGAGGGTGGTAGCTTCGGCTCCAGCTATTTCATTGCACGATGAGATTATTATATTAGATGATGTAGTGTAACGGTGGTTAGTCATGAGAACGTGTGCGTGAAAGTGGCGTAAAGCGTGGTGGCGTGTTCGTAGTATACATATACTGGCGTGCACAATATAAGGAAATCAAGTAAACTACCTTATATTCTTCAGAGACCGTGGTCGCTGTGGAGCCGTAATTTTGCCGCGTCAGGGACAGACCGTTGAAACTGCTTGTCAACACGTTGCGAGGCTGGTTCAAAAAACATATGTTTACATACGTACCTACACTAAAGTAATGTACTATAAACTATTTCACTTATCTCACACCATTTATGATTCTCTATCTGTACAAAACAAAAAAATTAGCGGTACAAAAAAAATCTAAAATAAAACTACTTATACCAAAGTGTAGATAAAAACATATACATCAATGTGAATAATCGACGAGATAATTGGCATCTAATAGAAGCATTGAGCATTTATAAATTTTTTGCGTCAATTATGAGTAATTTCCCCTTTTTACGCGCGAAAGACGCGTCAGTAATCAGTACGCAAATACGAATTTGGCAAAGATTTTAGTGTAGTAGAGGTTGTCTAGTGTCAATCTGAAAGCTTCTCCGCTAATTTTATGAATTATTATCCACAGAGTTTATGTATTGTACATAAGTATTCCAAGTATATACGAAATGAAAAAATCCGATAGCAGGGCGTTTTAAATTGATAAATAATGATTGTCGTCGTCGTCGAACGTAATTCATACAATTGTTGAAAGAGAGAATCTCCAACGGTACCTGTCGGAGCGGGGCGGCGGCGGGGTCCGCGGGCTCGTCGGCGGCGGAGCGGGCGCGGGTCAGGCTCGCCACGGCGCGGTACCCTTCCGCCAGCTGCAGCGGCTGCACACCACACGCCATCTCCTCAACACATACTCAACAACCTCCGCTCTATCCACCCTCAAATCCCACTTCAAGTGTACACTATACAACCCTTCATTAAATTCTATCTTTCCATTCCCAACTAATGAACATGGTTAAGGTACCGGAAGCAAGAAATAATTTAAGTGTTTTAATTACAAACTTAAAAAAAAAATTCGCTTAACACCACTGCACTTTAATTTTACTGTACATTGATGAAGATATTATGTTCTAAGTATAGTCAGCAAACGAAATATCTGACCCCCATACAATACTTTTCTAGTACTGTAAGAGGGTCGGATATTTCGATTGATGTATTTTTAATCGTAAAATTTAAATTAGGATAATATTCTGTTAATGGCTCTGAAAACCAAGGAAATGGGAAATCAGACAATAAAATTTGTTTAACGGCTGATTAAAGTAGTAACTCCATTTTGTACATACTAGTTAATGCATGCCTGAATAGTATACCTAAAATAACCTCGTACACTAACAGACTCTCTCTCTCTCCTCTCTCTCTATTCTATTTTTCAACAAAACGAGGTGAAAGAAAATTGTTTGAGACAACGAGACACCACCCCAAGCATTACTTGCTCTGACCTATTTGATGATGTTGGACCATGTCCTTTCCTAAGTATACTTAGATATCGGAAATGTTTTCTAATTAAGTAATACTGTAATGAAATCTTGGAGAGGAAGGTGCATGATGATGTGCCTTATTTTTTGTGGTATAAGGCAACGCCTCCCCTAAAGCTAACAGACGATCGTTGTCTATAAACAGAACAGATGTCCAACACACAACAGCTAGGGTGAAAACGGCGAAGCAAATGTGACAAATAATGCCTGCAAAATGTGTCTTCAAATAGAATCTCATATTACAAAGGCTCTATGAATTCATACTCTTACAAGAAGTATATCTGAGCACTAGTATGAGTTGCGCGCAAATATAGGCGGAACAATATCACAATCAGTCGCACTTAATTTCTCGAATGTAATGGTAAGTAAGCATTTAGTACATGTTTTTAGACAAATATGGAATGTAAAGTGTACAGTGTACGTCTGAAAACTTAGCGATCATCGAGCGCTGAAAAAATGCACAACTGAAAGCTCAAGAAGAATCTGAAGAATGAAGCTGAAGAATGCAATCATTGGGTGGTAAAAAAAAATGTGCGTCTGGAAATTTTTTCGATCATTGGGCACTAACAAAAAATATGCGACATAGACAATCGCATCACAACCATTAGAATAGCAAGAGCCGTACTTTAAGGTAACGACGCGGGAACGAAAGAAGACAAATTGCGTACTTTGGGTAAAAGATCGCAGTAATTCTTAACGCTTTTTCCAACAATCATTAAATAAGCTACATATCCAGATAATCAGAGTTCCGAAGAAATACCATGATTACTGCGACAAATCCAAACATTATAGGGAGGAATACGCAACTTATGTACAAAAATCCAGGATACTTCGAACTATGAAATAAAAGTAGGACACATTTTCATTGTAAAGGAGATTCTGGAATTTCTCACACTCCACAGAGCAATTAATAAGTAGAAATCTCATGTAACCTAAAAACTTGTCAGTTTCCGAAACACTAATAAATCTTAATTTACGATTAATAATTTAATCTTAATAATATTAATTTCATCTTTAAAATAGAAGTCTTAATCTAACTTTTGGTAAAACAGTTGCTATGAAGAGGAAGAAAAGAGGAGAGATAAAATAATAATTACAATAAATATAAGAAAACAGATAACGTAAATGGTGTGAGATGTGCCTAACCCAACCATTTTATTTTGACTGCAAACAAATACGTACAAGTCATAATAATTTAGTTTATTCCTACTTTTTTTTATGACAATGACGAAAATAAAACAGACGATATACATTTGGTGTCAAACTAGAAAACACATGAAGGCGAAGTTTTAAGTCTATACTAGCTATGCCAGTATTTTTTGTAAAACAAAATCTGGTTAGTTGCAATACTGATAACTAGAAAACTGCTGGACCTATTTAATGACATTTGTTTGAACTGGTTTCGTCTCAGCTCCGAATAGCAGATTAACCATAAATCATTTGAAAACAAGTGATACAAGATTACATCCAACGGGGTAGTTGTACAAAGTTCAAACTGACAAGTACCTAAAGGATTAAGTAGGTATAGATTTTTTCATTATGAAGAAAAAATAGCAAATTAACAATTAGCAACAGGATTTTTTCCCTGCAAGATATGAAACTTCGAAAATACCAATGGGTATTGGGAGAATGGGTGCCTGATGAAAGACGTTAATTGTTAGGATTAATAAGAAAAATGTATTATTCACCATTTTTTAAGTTACATTTATAGCAAGATCCGATAATTTCGCTTGATTGAGTTCTAATGAAACATTTAGACAAATTCTTAGTTCGGCACAGTTCTCTCAGTCCATCTCTCTTTTCTACATTCCAGTCCTACTGTCGAGCGTCAATTAAATGGTTGGATCAGGCGTTAGTTTCCGAAAGTAGAGTCATATTTACCTTAGGATCGACGGCGACTGCAGTCTGTATCGTTGAGGACGTCGTGTTGCAACTAGACACAACCTCCGGTGTTGTGATGCAACTGAACGGTATCGCGGAATCGACCTGAAACAACGTCATTTAAGTGCATTTGAAAAACGTCAATAAAGGAGCAATACTATGTTCCAATCAATAGAGAACATTATTAGTGATTTCGCAGTTATAAAAATTATTAAACAATTATTCCAATCATATCGAGGAGCACAGTATACATTTTGATTGGAACAGAGTACGCGAAAAAATATTTTAGTGCGCCTACCTCTTTAGTGTTGAAACGAACCATCTCTTTTTTGTCGGAATTTGATTTCTCATCGCTACCGCTAAATACAATAATTTTTAATAATATTCTTCTAATTTCTTCTTTTTTACTACTTACATTGAATTTACTTAATAATTTAGGATGTTTAGTTACATCATAATAATCTTTAATGTATTTTGTATAAATGAAACTTCTGATGTTATTGATTTCCGAAGCATTTGTGAGAAAGCTTTTTGGAAGTGTAACGAGGAAAGAAGCGTTATTTTGAAGTTGTTTTGTTAGTACCAATCCACCACCTTGACGTATTTTTTCCATATGCATATTTTCATTATTGTTTCGCGTTAATTTTGAATCTTGTTTTTCTACCTTTTCAACATCGATATAAATTGTTTGAGATTCATAAAATTCACTATCTTTATAATACACGAAGTCACTATCATTCGTAAAACTATCGCTTTCTTCATTAACTGCAATTTTTACTAAAGTATTTTCTCGTTCGGTAACAAATTGCAAAGTCGAATTCAATGCAGTTTTATAGTTTTTTATTTCTTCTGTATTCGTACATTTCATATCTTTATTTTCGTCTACATTATCAGGTTTCAGTTCAGTGTGCGTAAACATACTAATAACATCTGGAAGATCTTCTATTTTAAAATCTTTGTCATCATGTGCAGTTTTGCTACAATTTTTTATTGAAACCTCTTCACAATTTGAGCTATGCGAAACAACTTTTGCCTCGGAAACTGAATTTCGATCCAGGTTTTTTGAAAAGATTTGTTTGTGTTTAAGTTCAGAGGTATTCAAATTTACAAGAGTGTATTCACTACTTTGACCTAAAATTTTAGCAGTAGAAAAATTGTGTTGATTATCATCTATCACTGGAACATTCGAATCTACAAGATCATTATTTTTAACAACAGGATTACCTTTTTTAATACTTTCACTTAGAGGCAGATCCTTTGGAAATTTTGGATATACAAATTTGCCAATTGTCATACTGCGTATATTCTTTGGATTTTCAACAGATGATTTTGGCACCATTATGCTATTACCCACTCTTAAACGGTACTGTCTTCGAGATTCGCAAAGATGTGAATTATTTTCATCATCCTGTTTTATATTCAGTTTAAAAGAAGTAATTTCATATTTTTTTGAATTATCTACAACTGCTTCATACATATTTTTTTTTCTTAAAATCAAATTATGACTTTGACGTGTTACTGATTCTATATTTTGTAATAAGGAACTTTGATATGGCAAAACGTTGGTCGGCATGAACGGATTAGGTTCATATAAAGAAGTGTTTGTTATAATACTTGAATATGAATAAGAACATGGTCGAAAAAAACTTTCATACCATTTATTAACAGATTCGGCCCACACCAAATCTGCTTCTAAAGAATTTAGAGATTCAGTAAATATACTGGGATTTCTATTATCTTGAGCTTTTGAAAACTTATTTGAAACGCCACTATTATTTTGTTTTATTCCACAAGTTTTACAAGCATCTTTTATAACTTTATCGGTTTTAATTTTTACATTTAAACCATCTACTAGCCTTTTTTGATTTGTTAGATCGACTTCTTCTGGTTTTTCCTTTTTGTCGTTAGTTTTGGTATTTGTATCAGTTTTCATTTTAAGTAAAACATCTTGATGATCTTCAGTTACATTAAAATTGTTTGGAAGTGAGCCATATGAACTTTTACTAGGATATTTTGCTTTACCAAATTTATCGTTCATACTTGATTTTTTTTCCTGACTTGAATGTATTATTTTTGTTTTAAGCGTCAGGTAGCAACATTTATTTTCCATTTTGTAAATGTCTCGACCGTCAGAAAAATATCTCTTATTGTCTGTAGAATGAAGAACGTTTTGATTCATGTTTCTCGTTTTTATTACTGGCTTTAGACCTTTGCCGTCATAAACCTTAAAATCAATTTTTGGCTGGGTATTAGAAGGTTTACATTTCCGTGTATTATTATCTTCTGCAATGTTTTCTAAATCGAAAACTTTTAAAAGTTTTTTCTGGCTTGATAAATCAGACGTTTTTGATCCTGATTTTGGGTTGTATAATTTTTTTTCATTGCAATAAATTCTTTCGGGAGGACCACGAGTAGGTTCGTGGCGTGATAAGTGTTCGTGGTAGTCTTGACGAGATTTAGCATAGATATGGTGAGTATGGAAGCGTTTTGTGCGGGGGTACTTTTGGTCGGGTGGCGTACGCACCTGATTTGATGCCGTAGTGGTCGTCACTGCGCGGCCAGAGCTCACGCTACCACTGCCGATCTCTAGAGTCGCACGCGCTGTGTATGTCATGGGGTATACTGGCTTACTCCTTCTGTAAACAAATTCATGTCTAGCTAAAATCAAAGCTTTCGAAACTTATAAATTATATTGGTTTCTTATAGGTACAACTGACTTATATTATATCACTCTTCTTACCGAAAATGAAGCGCAATAAAAATTAACACTGTGATATTCATTGGAAATGAACTTATTTCCTTGTTTCAACAAGTATTTCAAGTGGTACAAGTTTTCAAAAGTTGCAAATTATACATACCTAAATTTAATGAAATAATTATAAAATGATTCATTTTAAATAACCCCAACAAAATGTAGCCCTAAAATTGCACCTAATAAAATCTCGATCATGTCAGCTTTCAATAAAAAAAGCTGCATCGAAATCGGTCCTTTTGTTTGAAAGATAAAACGATTCCACTGACAGACACACACAAAGGCCATAAGTCACAACTTTATACTTTTACGACTAACACAATCAAAAACTACATTTGCACGACTATGCTTACCACCTGATAATCCTTTTGTAAGCTAAATGTATTTGAAATAAAAAATCATTATGTCAAAAAATATAATTGAAAATAAAAAGGAGGCAGAACAAACTAAACCAAGAAGCAAAGCCTAATTTTGCTACACCTTTGAGATGCACATACCAACTAAAAACAAGATCAAGCAAAAAGACTTATTTGTGAGTTCACAATTACTAAAATTGCATACGTAAAGAACAAAACATTGAATTTTTGTATAATAACATTCTATAATTTTACTTAATACTAGTCTCTATCACTTTGATAAAATGTTATACTTTACAATTACGTTCATAAGAAGAAAGTATCGATCGAGTGCCAATTGGGTTTTTGAAAAAAAAAATTGATTCTTTTTATGTATTTTAAAACTTTATTATCAATAATATTGATATTTAATGCAAAAAACTTCAAAAAAATTTTTTTTCAATTAATTATAAACAATTAAAAATTGATGAAATTTAGATACAAATCACGTGACTATAAACGCGCCATGAATTGGTCACCGTAGTTGTGACGTCATAATGTTATAGCAATTTAATAACAGCACAGCGTTTACGGCTATTACGCGTGACTAGACAATAATATTGAAAATTTACATACATACATACATACATACATACATACATAAATACATACATACATATCTTCACGCCAAGTCCCTTACACGCCAACACGCCGGTTTCGGAGACTCTTGACACCACCC
>NJDC01001919.1:87487-111761 GCA_002245475.1 Calephelis virginiensis | reverse complement strand
AGCGGCCAACTCGCTTGTTATACTTGCCCTTGAAGGGTTCCGTGGTAGCAAATAATGTAAAATGAAAGTTTTTGGGTTTCATATACAATGGTTGAAGTCAGGGGCGTGTACTGAGGATTCAGATACTACCATAGAATTTTTACTTAAAAACTTACCAATTCTATACACTCAGTTTGGTTTTGCGTCGTATCTTTATTAATAAATGTCATTTGCTTCACATGCCACGTAATAATTGATAATAATAATCACTATTATAAGTTTTTGGATAACAACAGGGATTAATCCATATTAGTGATTAACCATCAAAGATAAAGTACCAAAAACGAACACTTGTACGTTTCGCGTTTTATCAAAACAGTACTTACAGTTCACTTTCAATTGTAATTAAAGTAATCATTTAATTAAAACAGATGAAATTGAAATTGATTTGCCATAAACAAAGTCGAAACAAATAATAACTATTTTGACTCTGACGGCAGTAGTATTAGAATTATTCTCTTATTTTAGATGTTATGGGGGGTTCTCACATCACTACTTTGTAAGTACATCTCGCACAAACTGTTAAGTTTAGAAAAATTTTGTAAGAAACCTCAGTATAGTTTTTGAAGACCTACCCAAAGACCTCCACGTATGGGAAACTCCAAACAGGTGTTTTTTTTTCTATTTTTGTGAGAGAATCTTAATGCAGTTCTAATTACCAAGTTGCAACAAGTTCTTATAGTTTCAGAAAGAAGTATAGCCACAAGTGTGTGTGTGATAGCCGACAGAGATGACGAATGTATAAGAATTCTGTTTTTTTTGCCTTTTCCTACGGAACCCTAAATAGGAAGGATTACCAAATTGTATGGTCCCAAAAGTAGTTTTTGAGTTACATATATTTTTTTGATATTCCAATTTATTTTCACAGCTTCATTTTTTTTGGGTTGGCTAGAAGAAATTTCTTTAGTTACAGATAAGCTCGCCTTTTGTGCATTTTTACTTGTCACGTATTTTGTGTATTTTTGTTTTTTGTGTGCAATAAAGTGTTAATTAAATAAATATAGCGACCAAGCACTAGGGCCACGGCTCTCCTGATGGTAAAAGATAACCATGACCTGTAGACAACATTAATATTATTAGAATTTATACTTGTTAAATATTATAGGTACATCATTGGTGCTAATTTTGTTGCGCACTAATTTTAAGTTATAACTAACTAATTTTAAGTTATAGCTGTCTTCTTTCAACGAAAGTAATAGAAAGAGACAAAACACTTTTAGTGCTGTCAAATTAGACCGTACACATCATTTCTACAGACGTTCAATATATCACTCGGAAAACGTTGACTAAAAACATCACAATTTGACATGTTCGGACGAATCTGATAAGTCTAAAACGTTTTTTTTTGTTTTTGTTTCATTAGAAAAAGATAGCATGCATCTAAAATAAGTTAAGTTTGTGAACAGCAGAATTACCACCATTGTCCTATGGTAAGGGTGTAAGGGCAACTGTGCATTGGGTAAGACGGTGGATCCCTACCCAAGCACGTAACTTTACAGCACTCTACAACTAGTGGTCCTTTTCTTTTTTTTAATCATTTTGGAAGTCGAACAAACGGAATTAACGCCACGCGATGATATGGTACTGTAGTGCCTCGATCGGCAACAGCTACGTGACGACTGTTTATCGATGTTTCGCTCCGTTTCAAAGGCAATACTCAACAATATTACACGCAATATTCATAAAGAATAGCAAGAGAGATACGGGCCATTATATCTGCGTCCAGCATAATTGGATCGGAACACTCATACAAAACGGAGGTATGAAATGAAGTAACGATTCGGACACAATAACATTTCTAGACCCAGCTTTAAGCAAACAATTATGCCCTAGAGTCCACCAATTATATCGCAGACAATCGAAATTTCTGCAACTGCTTAAAAATTCTGATTGGGCGCCATGATTAGTCGGTGACGGCACTATTTTCTTAACGCCTTTGGTTTAATTAGTGTCAGATTATAGTGAACACTGCCACTGTCGAATATTACAAAACTAATAAAACGATGGAACGATAACATGATGTGACCAAATCGACAATGACGTCTGCAATAGATAAAATTCTTTGATTATTACAAAACTAATTAAAAGACAATATCGTAATCTGCACGAGGGCTATGACAATAAACAATAACCGGCTTACATTCGACGTCGGCCAACTTCGGGTAATCCGTTAAGCTCTAGCCTTATGTTCGAATTAAACCTTGATTCCTTACTCTTATGATGTTTGTCCATAACTTCTAAATATACATTCAATTATAGACTTACGAGTATAGTCATATCTCCTCCGTTGTTAATGTCCTCCCGTTTGTCCAGGGGTAAGGCTTACGCTTAACTCCAGAGAACCATCACTGAGGCTCAGGCTCGAGTCCCGACATCATGAATTTCCGGAGGCCCGGGGGCACATACTTGTGTTATGTACATCTAGATATTTGAATTTCTGGGTCTGAGTGTTTATTAAATTTATTCCGGTAGCTATATATAATGTAGTTTTATGTAGCTATAAGAATCCCGGGACGCGTGATAAAAACAAAAAGAAAATATCTATTTCCTAATTGAAACGACGTTGTCCGGGTGTGGATATGTGCCCGGTTGTATCGCTAACTTTAAGTTTCACAAAGATACACGTGTGTCCAGATTTTGATGAATAACCCAGCTATGGCGTGACCAAACAATTAAAAGTTTTTTTTCATGTTTTTATAGATAGATAAATAAATGATATGCCAATATCCCGGGTCAAATTACACAAACTAAATCTAGGCCAAATTAATCAAATTATATGCTTGCGTTTTAAGTGTTAGTCAACGATACTAAAAAAACTATCTTCACGTCCATATCCCCGATGCGGTAGGCAGAGTTACAACTAGGACACTCACGATTAGTCGAAGACAGTTAAGCCTCACATTACGATAGGTGGCAAACCAATCGCTTACCAGGCTCATATCCAATCCCTGCCACTTTACTTTTTAAGAAAATTCTGGCCTGAGAACCGAACTTGGGTCCTATTGAAATCAAGTCCACCATAGGACCGCTAGACTACATAGGCGAGATGTAAAATGCGAAATTGATAAATTGTGTTAAAATCGACCTATCGAAATTAAGATAATCTATACATTAAGATGCAATTATAAACGAATAATCGATATAGGCCGCCATCTTATATCTTTGCTAAATATTTGTTAAATATGAAAAATGCAGTACTAAATAATAAAAATCTTTACGACTAAAAAAAAATACATCGACAATGAAAAAATTGCTCTTTTGGAATTAGAAAACTACATTTAATACATTAAGCTTTAGTCTTTATTTATCAAGCCTGCAGACATATCTTTGCCATAATAGTATGTCAAAAACAGATGTAGTTTTATTATAAAACTAATCAAAACTACAATGTAATCTGTACGAAAGCTACAGCAACAAACAATGGGAACTATGGTTAATCCATTCAGCCTTAAGCCTTACGTTCATGTTTAATCCCGACTCCTTACTCTTACAAGGCTAAAGAAAGTCTCTCGAATACACGTTGACTTTTGCCTCTCTTTTTTCTTCTATTGATGTTAGCATCGCCATCGAGATCGGGTATTTAGCAAAATTGGGCTTATCTTATTTAAAATTAAATTTGTACAGTAAGTCATAAATAAATTTAGGATGTACTAGATCCCCGTGTTGGTCCGAGCTCCTTTGTAGAATAAACCTACCTTCTAAAATTCTAAAAAGGTAAATCTACCTTCCTGCCAGGCAGCTCGTAAAAGGCGAGCATAGGCTTACTGTCATTAACACCGTGACATCTGACTAGGTGGTAGAGTTTCGCAACGACTCGTCCGGATTGGTACCACCGCCTTACCTATTCCTGCCGCCATAACGTCATTACATGTTCCGGTTTGGAGGGTAAGGTAACAGGTAAACTTACTTTTGCTCGACGCGTAACATCCAGTCCCCAGGTTGGCAACGCACCATTACCACCTTTCGTGTCTCTAGGCAACGTGAATTTCTTACCATCAGGAAATCCGTCTGCTTGTTTGCCTTCCAGTATGATAAAAAAGTACTGTCAGTTAAAAATTGAGAACAAAAAATTATACATTCATGAAATTGCTGAAAATGCCACCAAAATTGGCTATTTTAACTCGATACGTAGACGAAACTATTATTACGAAAAACTGCGACAACCTTTTCTCTCGCTGGTGCGAAAACTATGTTTAATTTTGACCATGCCCCAATCACGCCTTCCACAAAGCTGATCTTGGTGGAAACTTTTAAACAAATCTAAATTTGGATTAAATCTACATTTCACACGGATGCAAATACCAAAGAGCATATAATCACTACGTTTTAGCAAATACAACCAATGTTTTAATCCGTGTGGAACCCCTATTACGAATCATTCACCCTCTTCTTTTAAGTGTAAAGTCTGAAAGTCTATAGGCAGCTGGCAGTGAATTGGTTTTATTTCTGTCTAACCCTCGGCCAACGATGCTGTCAGATATTCATTTTGATATCTTTCTTTAGGTTTTGGAATTGGCGTTAGCATATTGCCATTAGTCAAGTAGAAATTTGCATAATTTTGCATCAATTTCACCAAAATCGGGATTCATAAGTCATAAGTCGTCAATAGGTCATGGCAGGATCTTGGGTGAAGCGGTGACCTCATTACTCAGGCCCATATAGTGAGATTTGGCAGCAACGAGGAAATACACGAAACACTAATTTCTTCATAATTATTTCTTTTGTGCAATTTCACTGAATAAAATTGTGCATGAAAATAACTACGTTAATAAAAACCGACTTCAAAAGTAAAAGTAAAAGTTATAAATATTTAATATTAATTACATACTACCTATTACTTATAATATGTGCTATTTATTAATAAGTTTGAAGTCAGTGCCAAGCCAATTTAATACTTATTAATATTTAATATAGTCATTAGTTTAAAGCTTGGCACCAATTTCAAACCTATCATTAAATAGCACATATAAATAATAGGTAGTATATAATTAATATTAAATATTAATTATTTTTTACTTTTGAGTTTCGAAGTCGGTTTTTATTAACGTAGTCATTTTTATTTAATACTTTTTAGTTATTGCTGATATGAGATAATTTAATAAAAATAAACATCGGGATACGTCAAAGTTAATGAAAAATGCTCATAAAATAAAAAATATTTTTTTATGGGACCAATTCGAAGCTATTCCGCATCAAACAAAAAAAAGAATTATGTAAATCGGTCGAGATCCCTCGGAGAAATCGGTGTACATACATAAAAAAAATATACCTACCGAATTGAGAACCTCCTCTTTTTTTTACTCAGTTAAAAATGCCACCAAAATTGGCTAATTTCACTCAATATAAACACGAAATTCAATAATTATGAAAAACCTTCGACCATCTTTTCTCTCGATGGCGCCAAAACTACTAAATATTCATTTTACTTCTACCGCCTGTCAAAATGATCCCAATTTTTTAAAGCACAAATATAATTTTTGGTGACATATTTGTGCGAAAAATTAAAGTAGGCTTAAACCTAAAGGATTCTCAAGTGTAAAGAATAGATGCGAAATATATTAACTAGTTGCTTTTAAATAATAATTGACTGGAAGTCTCACCATACCAAAACAAATGTTAGTATCAGAAAATAAATATATTTTCGCCGTATTTCTATGTACCTACCTAAGATGGGCTATTCTTGTAATTTCTAATAAGTATGATGTAAACAGTTCTTAAAATCTGCTTAATTTAAATGTTACAGGGAAGGACATTTATTTCACAACTTTGGAAGTTACATGCCCTGTAGGGTAAAAGTCCCTAATATAATATAGATTAGAAAAAACTTTAAAAACGATTTATCTGCTTCCGCTTTACAAACAATTGACTTTCAGAATCAATAGTCTCTTCTTTCCACCCTGGTAAACACTGATCCATTATATTGTAATACACTATAAAGCCTACGTGGTGCAAAATAATAACGATTTTTATGCTCACAAATTCCACTTAGGTACAAGACGCAAATAAATATAGCGTATATAATAGAGCATATAAAATTAGGCTAATTAAGAAAAACTAAAGTCTAGGTCGAGCCTATATCGTCGATCTGATCGCCAAGGGTGGTAATAATTCAATATTATACTCAACTAGCTGTGCTCGCGACTTCGTTGCGTGGAAATTAACCAAAAATTTGAAAATAAAAGCATCCATTACATACTTATAACATTAGTTACCTGCCAGTGAAAGTCTAATCAACATCGGTCCAGCCGTGTCAAACCGGAATAAACAGACATACTTACAGACAGTTACAGTCTTATGCATGTAGTAAAAAGCGAATATTTTAACATTATAAACAGACACGCAACTTTTATTTTATTTAAATAGATGAATAACAATAATATTGTTTCGTTTTGGAAACAATATTATCAGCTTAATAATCAATTTGTAACATTAAATACCAATCCCACAGGATTTTTACAAAAAAAAAATCCTAAAATACAATCCGGATAATATAAATTATATGTTATTACAAAACGATTTCCCCTATTGCTTTTACCCGAAAATAGTATATAATACGTGCTTATAAGAGATTTATAACTGTATAAAACTTCAAATGTATTTTCCCGATTCCACGAACATTAATCTTCAATCCCTCTAGGAAAGGCATTTTGTTTGTGACACTGTCGAGTTTCTTTCGAGATCATCATGAGACTTACCTAGTATTAGTATTAAGCAAAGCTTTATTCGAAGTAAGCTTAACTAAAAAATGCAAACAAAGGTTAATTCATTAATTTAGATTTTTTCAGTAAGTATTCACTAACGTCAGTTCTTGCCCTTGATTTTTTTAAATTTTGAAGTGAAAAACTTCTAAACTCATAACTCATAAGAAAATTCATAAGACGGCGCAGGGCGCTTGCGCGAATGTTCGTGTTGTCATGTTTGTGTACGATAGCGCAATAAATGAATATTGTATTCTACCACATAAATGATAGTACTTTCATACTGATAATTAAAGCAATTCGTGCAAAATTATTCCCTAACTATTCCTTAATATGAAAAATGCACGTTATATTAAAGTTTTCACGTCTGCCGGCACTCCCGGAGTGCAACCCGTCGTTTTTTTTGGTTCTGTAGTCAAGGAATATGAGTGCGCTGGAATGTCTACTCGGATGCTGCTATAGTCTCATGTTCCTAATAATGTCAAGTTTACAACTAATGACACCAACATTTTTGTGTAGAAACCAAAGTATAAAAAAACATGAAGTCCAACTGAGAACCTTCTTTTTTTGAAGTTGGTGAAAAATGGCTAATCTGTTTTAGTCTGATATTTACTTAAGTATGTGTATGATATTTACTTAAGTATGTTACATCACAGAGTAACACCTATATCAAAATCATGTAATTTGCTTACTTTGGGTTTTTTGGGTAATATGTTCTTCATTATATCATATATTTTTATGATCACACAAACGCAATTAATTATTCATTTTTATGTAACTTGAGCGTAAATTTACAATGTTAGTATAGAAGTGAGGATTTATACTGTTCTACTAAAACAGCGGTAAAAATAACTTGAAATATATATTTCTTCAACTTCCTCTTAAATCTCCAATCCCTCTAGAAAAAGATAGTGAGTATTTCGTTCGCTTAGACCTCGGGTTCCTTTTGAGATCAACAAGCCGGGATGTAAGTATTAAGCAAGTTCTTTTACTTTGAAAGTAAAACCCGGCCTAATTTAGCATTACGTAAAGTTGTATTCCTTTAGTTATGACTTTAAGAAAATACACGTGCTCCTTTGAAGCAATTTCTTTCTCGTTTGTCATAGATAGGTATAGTTATTGTTTAACATGTATTAGATTGGTATGTATCTTCATATCTATCATTTTATATCTACCATCGTGTATCCAAATATCAGATCTAGATATATTTTTATTTTATCACTTGCCCTGTGCTTGGTATAAATTTTCTATAAATTTTAAAGAAAGAAAAAATTTCGCCCCAGACAAGATTTGAACTTGTAACCTTTCGTCTCAAGCCGACGAATGCTCTAACCAATTGAGCTACTGGGGATTCAAGTCCCGTGGCGAAATTTTTAATTCCTTTCTAACCCGTTAACGCGGGTAGTTATGTCCTATAGATACACAATTCTGAGGCTTTTAGCACCGTAGACCGCATTCATACGCTGCGCCAGATTATACCAAAGACCGAGGAGTAATCAAATTCAAATTCAAATTATTTATTTACTGTCACCTTAGGTATTGAAGTAGATTACAAACTAATTGAAACAGCCTTAGTAAAACCTAGGTGAGAGTCTGGTGCCTGTTGTAGGTAATGACCTGAGTTACAAGTCACCAGCGCCCCCTCCGCGGATTTTCATATACAGTTACATTAGTAGGTACATTACATAAGTAACACTTACATACTAGTAGAATAAGCTACCAAAAGGAGAAAATAAAAATAAAAACTATACCTATGTTACACTATGTGTGTGTGTGTGTGTGTGTGTGTGTGTGTGTGTGTGTGTGTGTGTGTGTGATGAGTTGACCGGGGGTTAATCTGTGCATTTAAGTGTTATTAAATTAGATGATATTCATTAGAAAAATCTTATAACTTTAATGCTTAGCTGGATATATATCATTTGAGACAGCAAAAAGAAACAAAAACATTCAGTACAGTTAATGAATGCAATTATTTTTTGCATTGTAAAAGATTCTCTGTTTCTTCATAAGATAAAGATTTCAGGTATCTGTTTACAGTCAGTTTGCAGTTACGGAAATTGAGTTGATATATGCACAACTTTATATTAAGTCGGTTATAAAGTAATGGTCCTAAGTAATCGAAAAAGTTATGGGCTTTGAATGTGTCAAATAATTGGGTGGGTGCAATATTACCCTTACGTCGTTTGTTATTTAAAAGTTCCGGGTCATAGACTAGCTCCGAATGTTTTCGTAAAACAGTAATTGAAATGAATGTTTGACGAATGGTAAGTAGGTCCCATTCTTTGTATAGGTCCACAGTGGGATGACGAAACGAAAGTCCAGCTGCCACTTTTAGGATAACGCGCTGTGCCCTTTCTACTTCAATTAAATGTGATTTAGCCACGCCACCCCATACGGAAATACAGTAATTTATGATGGATTGGCATAAGGCATAATAAACCATTTTTATGATATCACGACTAGCTACTGTACGCAAGATTCTAAAAGTATAAATTAGTTTTCGCAATCTGCACGTTAACGCATCTATGTGGGGTCTGAAGCGTAGAGTCTGGTCGACGATAACTCCAAGATATTTTATGGAGGTCACCCTATGTAGTACTGGGCAGTTGCAATTTCGACCTACATTACAGTTTGCATGAGCTATCAGATTTAAAGATGCGGAAGGGAGAAGGTTTTGCTTGAGTGCAAGTGCAAGGTATTTGGTTTTTTCTGCGTTGAGCGTTAAAAGGTTATTTTGGAGCCACTGATTAACAATGTTAAGACCTGACTGAGCTATTTGAAATACCTCACTCCAGCTGTTCGCTTCAAAAAATAGAGCTGTGTCGTCAGCGAAAGTAAAGATACGGCCACTTGTCAATTTCTTCTGGCACAGATCATTGATGTAAATTAGAAAGAGAGTTGGACCGACGATGCTGCCCTGTGGAATACCGTACTCTGGAGTTAGAGCATCACTGACTAGGTGGTTAATCTTAATTTGTTGACTTCTATTGGTAAGATAATCTTTAAAGAGCATGTGGGAAACACCTCTTATTCCTATTATTTCTAGCTTTCGAAGTAAAAGCGGAACGGAGACAGTGTCAAAGGCTTTTGCTAGGTCTAGGAATACTGTCAAGCATTTCTTTTTTTATCTAAACAACCAATTACAGAGCTAATGAGGTCATGAACCGCATTGTTTGTAGACTTTTTTCGTCGAAACCCGTACTGAGCAGGAGAAAGTAGGTTGTTATCCTCTAGAAATTTTATTTTTAATTTTAATTCATAATACGTTCTAATACCTTAGACAGTGTTGGCAGTATGGAGATAGGCCGGTAATTATTAACACAGTCTTTCTTGCCGCTTTTAAAAATTGGTTTTATAATTGCTTTTTTAAATGCCGTCGGAAATACTCCTGTGGATATCGACAGGTTGCAAATGTGGGTGATAGGAGAGATCAGCATGTTTGCGTATCTTTTGAGAATTTTCGTAATCGGTCATTATGTCTAGCGTTTGTGGACTACGAGAAAGCCTTCGATTCGGTTAAGACATGGGCGGTGCATCAGTCATTACAGCGGTGCGACTGTCGATATATCGAAGTGTTGATTTGTCTGTGTGAGCAAAGCCGGAAGAGGCAGCTAGTTTTCTTATAAAAAAATATGTTTGTATGGGATTAGAAATGTGCCCGGTTGGCGATAGGCTTACCACCTACCACATTGTGGGAGTTAGTGTAAGCCAACCAGGGCACCAACGATTAGCCAAAGGGCTAGTCGTTGGTGCCCTGGTTGTGCCTCCGCCTACCCCTTCGGGGATATGGGCGTGAATATACTACTACTAAGTAAGTTTTTTCAGTGTCGGGATATGGTGACATCATCGCCCACTGATGTTAAACTAGTCATTAAGGTTTCTGACTGATTCTACCAGTCGGGACACTCATCTCAACCGATGCTAAAAAAATCTCAATATGGCATTAAAAGGGTGTGAAGTACTGTGCAGCATATCGCCCGGATATAGATACTACCGCATAGCCTATTCTGCTAACATGGCCATTGATATGGTCCATGTCACAGTTGTTATCGGTGAACATACACTTAGTGCAAAGTAATAGTATTAAATGAGTGAAATCTTTGCCATTTTTATGCTACTCAGAGCTGCCGGTTAATTCACTGTCTTATATAATAGTCGCATAAACATAGCAGCTTTTTGCCGGCGACTTCGTCCAAGTCAAATAGTTGCGACTTTTATACAAACTTTCAACCTCCTATATCCTTTGGGGTTGACATTTGAAAAAAAAAGTTTGTGTTTGATCTCGGATATTTAGCATAGCTATTTAATAAAATTTCATAAAAACGGTTAAGTCATAAAAGAAGAACAGGCATACAGACTTTCAAGTTTATAATATTAGTACCTACGGAGTATGGATAGTTTGATGGATATAAGTAACTCTCGCGTTCTATACCGAAGTGTTTTGTTTCGTTTCTTTAACTGTAGCGCATAAGTTTTAAGTTTAAGTCATTTTTTGGCAATTCTATTGAGATGATAGTCATTCTCTTTGCACTATCTTATGAAATATAAACTCGATACCAATACATGAACAACCGCTCTAATAGGAGTTTTAGACGGTTGTACAGACCCTAGATTTAATCCAAATTTAATAATAATCGGAGGTTGGAAACAAAGCTTTTTCTAAGGTTACTTTTTATTGGGAGACAAATTTAA
This sequence comes from Calephelis virginiensis, assembly GCA_002245475.1. Classification (NCBI taxonomy): domain Eukaryota; kingdom Metazoa; phylum Arthropoda; class Insecta; order Lepidoptera; family Riodinidae; genus Calephelis; species Calephelis virginiensis. The sequence goes on along the minus strand of NJDC01001919.1, from coordinate 100,332 downwards.
AACCATCTGGAATCACCTTACACTAATGACATAATTTCACGTCCGATTCCTTGTAAAGGTAGGCAAATTAACAACCAGGGCATCAAGGATTAAACGAAAGTAGTAGTTAGACATTGTGATAAGTATCCGTCGTCAACCGGGTAGGTACTTATACAATCCTGGTCAACTTGGTTTTTATTAGAAAACTGAAAAAACATATTTTGAGTGGCCCGACCTGGGCATCAAAACCCCATATGTCAATGCTAACACCCACTAGGCCACAGAGGTAATAAAATAGAATGTAAAGCTAGCAATATTAACTAAAATCGTTGCACAAACATTTGAACAAGTTAATTAAGTTTGTTTAAATCCTGAGCCTAATACATTTAGCTGTTGCTAGCTAATATCTACACTAATATTACGATTACAGGAAATACTCGTAAAACTTGTTTGTTCGAATTTAATACATCAAAATACTTGAAGCAATTTTATAAATTACTACAAATTTAAAAAAATAACACCTAAGACAGGATTTGAACCTGCATCCTCTCGTGAAGGTTGCAGGTCTTTGCTGAAGACTTAAAGCAATGGTACCTGGGGATGGTTGGTGGTTGACATTCCACGATCAGATCGCTCATATCTTATCCAAGTGTCAAGAGTCTCCGAAACCGGCGTGTTTGTATGAAAAGAGTAATTAATGAATGTGAAGGAAGCCAGACAGGTTTGTCAGGATCGTGAAGTTTCTTACTCGATACTCTTTGTCTATCTCGTAAGGGACGTGGAATGAAGATTTGTATGTACGTTTGTAAGATTCAAATCTTGCGTCAAAATTTTTAGATCGTTCTGTATCATAAATACGATTAAATGACTTCAATATTACGGATGAAATTCATATTTTGCAGTAACCATATATACGATTTCAAAAAAAAAAACAATGAATGAATCTGTAAAGCGCAATCTACGAAATAATAAATGAATAATACAGGACTGCGCATTAATGAAATACAACCCAATTTACATTTTGACTTTCACAACCCTCCCATGGGAACCCCTTTAGTAAACAGAATATATAGTAACCTGTATTCGTCGGAATATAAAAGTGCTTAAGTGGTAGAAACATGTTCTGCTGCCCATTTTTGTCACCAGTTAGTTATCAAAAATAAAAATTCCTGCCAAATTTAGTTACAATCGGTTCAGTAATTTCGGCGTGAATCGCGATTGTCATGCAAACAGACAAAGAAAAAAATTTTGAAAATGTATTTTAGGTGTTCATATTAGGCCTAATTTTGTCACATTCAAGTTTCATTCATTTCGTTCGTTGACCAACAAGGGTCAGTTTCACTTTTTTAATATGTTTTACGTAGGTCACACTATAAGTTTAGTATAACTTAAAAAAAAACATGTTTTGACAAAAATATTATGTTTATTGCATTTCAGGATTACTCATTTACATTTTAAACATGTTTTCATGCGATGAAACCATTTTTTAAACAGGAGGACCACAGATCTGAAGGCATGTTTTCTACGTGCTGATTGAACGCTATCACTGCCTCTTCGGAGTTGGTAAAAGTAAAACCTCTAATCAAATCTTTGATTTTGGGGAAAATACAGAAATCACAGGGTGCTAGGTCGGGGCTATGCGCAGAATGAGTGACGAGATGTACTTTTTCGGAAGCTAAAAATGACTGTTTTGTTGGCCGTGTGTGAAGAAGCGTTATGATAATGAAGAAGAATGCGGCTTGTGGGTCGACTTTCGCGAACTTTTTCTTACACCCTGGGTAAACAAATAGTAGAATACAACTCGGCATTAACACTCTTTTGATCTTAAAGTGGAATTGTACAGATGGCACCAGTAGCTGAGAAAAAAAAAACGCGATCATTTTTTTCCAACGTTTCTCGCCTGTCTCACTTTTGTTGGCCTGTTCTTATTTTCAAACACCCAATCACAAGATTGCTGCTTTTTTTCGGGTTCAAAACAATAAATCGAAGTTTCGTCTTCTGTGGCAATGTCATAAACAGCATTACAATGTTCGTGGTCGTACTTCAGTAGCATCTGTGAGCACCATTCCACGCGAGCCCGCTTCTGGGCTTCTTCTGTAAAAAATTTTTTACAAAATCCGCTAATTGTTTTTATTTTATTACTAAGTAGGGTGCAATGTTTTAAAAATATAACATTCGAAATTCAAATAATTCCGACTAGCTAGAAGTGCAAAACTTTTAGTGTGCCCCATGTATGCAGACACTTGCACGAACTTATATTAAGTTTAGAAGGAGTTAACTACTAATTTATCAAAGAAGATTGTTTTTTTATATACATTTATCAATGAAAGCTCTATCAACTCTGGAATCTATTTATTTTATTTCATTCTAGGACGTGCCATCCTTTTACGACACGGTACTTCGTATCGAAAATTGAGAGTCATCAAACTTTGCTCCCCTAATCTATAAGTACCTGGATGACCGAGCTTTGCTTGGTATTTTTTTTTGGAAATTATATTTAAATACGACCCATAATATAAAATTTCTTAGCAAACACTCATTGACTTCGTGTCACTTAACAACGCTATCTACTGGAATAACTTTATTGCTTACAAAAAATAGTATTATTATTCGCCAATAGATGTCGGGAAGAGTCATATTTTTCAGTTTAAACACGAATAAAATGACATTTTCTAAAAATTATTCCTAGCTAGATCGATTTATCGCCCCGAAACACCAGACATACTAAATTTCATGAAAATCGTTGGAGCCGATTCCGAGATTACAATTACATATTTATATATATATACAAGAATTGTTCATTTAAAGGTATAAGATAACAATAAGTCGGGGTATAAGATAAAATAGGCGGGGTACAGATATTTACACGTAATATAAACTGTAGAACACGTAATATAAAGTGTAGATTTCGCTTAAATTTAGATTAGGTCAGCCAATTTAAAAATGAAATTTTAAACTGTACAAATATAAAAAAGTGTTCTTCTGTGGCCGGGATTGTGGCCTATAGTGCAAGTCTACCTGCTACCTTATCTTGCCGGAACAGTTTTTAATAGTCTTCATATATTGATAACTCAGCGGCAATTAAAAAATATATCAGTGATAATTGCCATTAAAATATACGCGTGAAATTAAAAACCTGCTTTAGTTTTTCGTCGGTTTAATAATAAATCTGTTATTTTATAGTTTTACGACTAAAAACTTTGGATTAATAAATGTCACTTGTATATTTTTCTCCCAACAAGTAATAGGTTTAGGTATCTGGTACGAACAGTTTCACAAAATGCAATGTTTTGGATTCCGTAGCTAAAGCCGTAAAAATAAAGCTCCATTAATGGCCGATGTTAATAACCGATTAGATAAGAGATCAGTTGCCAAGTGGATATATATCCATGTTTTGTAAACATCCTATGCATCGATACGACGATGAATTATAAATACTTAAACATCGAATATACAGGGATATTTTGAAAAGACCGGCAAAACTTAATACCAGGGGATAAAGACTGAAATAGTAAGGCATTATAAATACACTTGCCGAATTTTAATATTTGCTGTTATAAACATTTATTTGAAATTAGTCAGCCAAAATGCTCCACTAATATTGAAATGAAATGAAATTAAATTAAAATGAAATGAAAATTATTTATTTGCGGAATATGTGTGTTAAAAAGTTGTTATAAAGATATTTAAGAATACAACATATTCTACCACATTGTGGTGTGCAAATTGTCATTTATTGTTACACTATGTCGTACCTAGTACGAGTTATGACGTCACCAGCCTGCTAATGCGTCTGAGGTCGGTGAAAACCAGTTTTATACTCTTTTTTACGCTTTTACCTTGCATCTAGTATTTTCCGCCGAAAGATTTTATTTTTTTATTTTTAATACCTATCCTCATTAATAGAATGTGTTATCAATTCGGAATCGTTTTTCAAATTTTACTGGTGCTTTCGATGTTACTCTGTATATCGATGTTTTTGAAGTGAAACTTCTGTACTGTTTCTTTACTTTACTGGTTCTTTCAAGTTTCTTTGTTACGTTCATCGACTTCTACTTACACTACATAAAAAAACTTTATCTTAACACCGAATTTCATATTGCGTTCTTCATTTGTTATGAAGAACGCAACGTTTGGCCGGTGTAATAAAAATCTCGCAACACAAGCGCAACATGCGATGTGCGGATACGTATAAAGTTTCTTTGAGGTGAAATTTCTTTTGCTGTTACGCTCCAAAAATAATATCATCAAGAAGTTTGACTTCTTAAGCGTTTAGCGTACACGCTTAAGAAGTCAAACTTACACATACAGATTTTTTTATTGTCCATCCGTAACGACCTTCACCAAAAAGGAAAAAACTTATTTTTATCTTTCGCCTGGTACTTACGACCAAACATAGGAAATGCGGCCGCATAACCCATTCAAGGATCAGTTTATAAATATTACATTTGTTTGATGAATATTTAGATGTAAGAAATAAGTTGGATCGTTTTATATTTGCTTTAAAGCAAATCAGACTAAAAGTTTTTTTTAGAAGAAACGTTATTAGCTTATAATGGATATGTGTCGTCAGTACTTTCCTATGGTTTAAAAATATTGGAGAAAAAAAGAGTTTTCATAGTTCAAAAAAATGTATTAGAATCATGTGTAAAATAAAACAAGTTGAAAGTTGCAAACCATATTTTAAAAGTTTAAAAATGGTAACTTTGCCTTGCCTGTACATTAAATTAGTCTGTATATTTGTAAAAGAACAACCCTTATATTTTCTCAGAAATGCACAAAAAGTAAGCACAAGGGGTAGAAATGCTGAAATTTTATTTGTGCCTAAATGTAGATTGACCATGACTAAAAAAGCGTATATTATAAAATGTGATTTTTTTGTTAAATAAAATTAATATTGATAATAGAATTTAAAACATAGGAAATATGAAAAATACTTTTATAAAATGATATGACTATAAGATATGGTACATGGATGAAATGTTACAATCAAAATTTTAATAATAGCTATAAAATGAAATTATTGCATGTTAAAGTTTACAAAATGAAATTTAATGTTTAAATTTAAAATTAATGAAATTTTGCACACCACAATATGTGGTAGAATATGTTAGGCCTTAACATATTTTGTAACAACATTTGTAATACTCATATTTTAATGCAAATAAAATATTTAGATTTTGATTACTGCATGTCCGGATCTGGGTGTTTATTAAATTTGTTCTGGTAACTTTTAAAGTAAAAAAAAATATCTTCACGCCCATATCCCCGAAGAGGTAGGCAGAGGTACAACCAAGGCACCCACGACTAGCCGAAGACACTAAGTCCCCCAATGTGATAGGTGGCAAGTCTATCGCCAACCGGGCACATTTCCAATCCCGACCAACATTTTTTTTTAATTAGAAAATTGGAAAAATCCAATTTTCTTTATGTTGGTCGACCCGGGATTCGAACCCAGGACCTCATGCAGTCAAGTCCAACACCCGAACCGCTAGACCACAGAGGCGATTGAAGTTTTTGTTTGCAGAACCAAATTAAATTTTTCGCGATTTTCTAAAAGTTGCAGAACAAAAGTTGTTGCTTTTGATGATTGAAGTTGTTGATGTTTTGTTGTTCCCTGTGTCGTTGACAAATCCTCAATATTTTTGTTCGGTTTGGTCATATTAGATTGGAAAACATAACACAATTTTCTCGCAATTTAAAAAAAATGTGTGATATTCTTCGAGATCCCTTACTCCGTAATTTAAGATTAGAAGAGATTTGGCTTGAACTCTTCCCATTTGAATGCTTCATATAATTATTGGACGTCCCCTTGCTAATAAGGATTTTGTACAATAAGAAGATCACATTTGTCATACACAAAAGATATTCATTCCGGATTATCTAAGAACACGAAGAATGTATAACATAAAAGATTTTCTGATACACTCTAAAGATATTATTATACAATATAATGTAATGAAAATTATAACATAAAGTATTTTATTCAATAAAAAATATATATTTGTGTACTCATATTCTTCCAATTACAATAATGGGAATATTTGTAAAGACTTATGTGTTTGTTACTCAATTCATTTTATATGTGTGTCTAAAAATGAATCCCCATTTCATCATCGTATCACGCTTGAACGGATGGATCAATTTTGCTAATACTTTTTTGTTATAGTTTTTGTCAGGGAAAGATTACATTACTTTTAACAATACTTTAAATCTTTTTCACTTCCACAAACCGTTAATAGCTCTTAATATTAAGTTTGCTGGATCGGCAAGTATCTTCACGCCCATATCCCTAAAGATGTAGGCAGAGGCTTGTGCCAGAGCGCTCACGAGTACGTGGCTTATCGCCTACTAGGCACGTATATAATCCCGGACAACGTTATTTTTGTTAGAAAATTGAAATATACAATTTCTAATATTTTTTATTGCCCGAACCGGGAATCGAACCCGGGACCTCAAGTAGTCAAATCCGATGCCGGGCTGCTAGACCACTGATGAAGTATATTATAATAGTGTCCTTATAGCCAATTAGGGAATTGTAGCCGAATGGTTAAAACAGAACTGGTTATGACCTCTTCGTGGTTACGGGCATTAAAATACTTATTGTTTAAAACATATATTGGGATATTTTCAATATATATTTCCAAACCTACAAAGTCTGCGTTTTCGACTATTGTGTTATTGTCAAAACTAATAGGCTAATTTTTATAAGTACATTATAGAAAATTGAATATCCTTCATTTTAAATTCAATTTTGGATTTACAGTTATATTACTTATAACTTGATTTCTGCTAAATAAATGTTTTACTGATTTTTATTTGTAAGACAAGTAATACATTATACGTCCTATTAATAAACAAAGACTAAAGTAGGTAATCCAAGGTTTAAGTAAATAATGGTAATTCTGCTGTGTGCTCTCAGCAAACCTATTTTAAGTAATCACCATCTTCTTTCAAGAAAAGTAATAGAATAGACAAAACACGTTCAGTGTTGTACTTTTTTGTATTGTTACATGTCGACCAACGTTTAATATATTTTTCGGAACACGTTGATTAAAAATGTCACAAATTGACAATCTGACCTAATAGATAATATTATAGTAAACACCCAAACCCGAAAATACAGACATCTGTGTTAATCACATAAAAGCTTGCCTCCCTTAGGAATCGAACCCAAGCGCGCAAGGCGTGTACGCTAAACACTCTACGCCATCGGCCATGACTAAAATATTCCATCTTATGTTTTATCAAAACTGGTCAAGTAGGTGTACAGATCGAACGAAGAAAAAATGAAATGGTTGAAAGAATGTCGGGTGACGCCGCGGGCGTTCAGCGTCATATGGATATGTCGTTAGCTCTCCAAGAATGATGCTTGTAGTATGGGAGGCCAAGGTGTCGCTGAACAAATTATAAACAGGGACATTGCTTGTACCACCGGTTAATTTCACCGATCATCTACGAAATTCCGATTAGGTTCCCGACAGGGATTGACAGTTGTGTGGTGAATATGGATGTCTGTATTTGTGAATCTGGATGTTTCCTAAATTTGTACTAGGATTTATTTCAGTATTTCTATGTAATTTAATTGAAATTATTTATTATTTCAATTAATATATTGTAATCGCCTCTGTGGTCTAGAGGTCCGGGTGTTGGACTTGACTGCATGAGGTCCCGGGTTCGAATCCCGGGTCGGCCAACAAAAAGAAAATTGGATTTTTCCAATTTTCTAACAAAAAATTGTTGGTCGGGATTGGAAATGTGCCCGGTAGGCGATAGGCTTGCCACCTATCACATTGTGGGACTTAGTGTCTTCGGCTAGTCGTGGGTGCCTTGGTTGTACCTCTGCCTACCTCTTCGGGAATATGGGCGTGAAGATACTTTTTTTTAATATATTGTAGTCTTACACCTGTAATACATTAATGTTATAATTTACTTACTTTATGGTTGTATGTATTTATATAATTAGAATGGGATATTTATTACTGTTAACGTTTATAAAACCCGATTATAAAATAATAGCCATGCGTATAAGGTAGTATCTCTAAATTTTTTGGCCTTTAAATATGCTTAGTTATGTCAGATTAAATAACGACGAGTTCATTGTTTTGGATAAGTGTCATACGAATCATGTATTTACTTAAACTATTATGGTAACCTAGCTGATTGACACATTTTCGATATCGGAAACACATTCGGCATGTAAACTATTAATATCCAAGTAGCTGTAATTGTGTCTTTAGCTTCTAGAATTTTCTCCCACTGCTAAAAACATAATCGTCAAAATACAAACGTGACCTTATTTATTAGCCACCTTGTTACTGAAAAAATTCAATAGGTCCCCGTGGTTCTAAAGTAACTTTGCATTTATCATCTGGGGACCCCTACTATTAAACTTGTCGCTTGGTTTGCCCTTGATAATTTGTACTTGTTTTTACAATTAATCTTTTTTATATTTTTTACAATGTGATATCGTGAATAAATGCCAGTAGTTTATTAAGTAGATCGATTTTGAATCACTCAAGGTGATCGTTTTATTTCTTTGTATTGTTACTTTATGAAAAGACTTGTCTTTAGTCGTAGCATTGCCGAGCTGGTGAAAGACTATATACATATTTTTTTAATTATAATGGAAGGCAAACAAGCAGGTGGATTTCCTGATGGTAAGAAATTCACGCTGCCTAGAGACACCAAAGGTGGTGATGGTGCGTTGCCAACCTGAGGCCGGGATGTTAGACCTCGAGCAAATTAAGCTTACCGGCTACCTTACCCTCCCAACCGGAACACTTCAACGGCAAGCATTGGATGTTATGGTGGCAAGAATAGGTAAGGCGGTGGTACCAATCCGGGCGAGTCGCTGCGAAACTCTACCACCTAATCAGATGTCACGATGTTAGTGACGGTAAGCCTATGCTCGCCTTACGAGCTGCCTGGCAGGAAGCCAGGTGGTCTTTTCGACAAAGGAGCCCGGACCAACACGGGGACAAAAATAAAATATTTTAAGTATTTCACCAGTTACCACTATAACAATTTTTGTTACTATTTATAGCATCAGTTACAAGTAAAAGTTCTTTGTATTTTTGTACTTAAAAGTGAAAATCCTATCATAATTAGCCTTGCCTGGCCTTGGGTTAGATAGAGAAAAGCTCTACACTTTGACATTAATTTTTTGGACTAGATGCACAGTTTTACTTATCCTGTCGCCACAATATCAGTGCCTGCCATTTTTGTGTTCCGCTCAAGTAGATAATGTAGGGAGTGTACCGTTTCTGGTATCTAAGGACAATATACATTTTTTACCACCAAGATACCTATTTGCACGTTTGCCTTCCAATCTAAAAAATATCAAAAACATATTTTCAATGGTCCTTCTCTTTTACCTCGTATAATAATGTCGTATAAAACAAAGTATCCTCACGCCTGTATCCCCGAAGAGCTAGGCGGAGATACAACCGGGGCAGCCACGACTAGCCGAAGATACTAAGACCCACTATGTCATAGTTGGCAAACCTATCTCCAATCAGGCACAAATCCAATCCCGGCCAACGTTGTTTTTATTAGAAAACTAGCTGACCCCGCAGACGTTGTTCTGCTATTTTTTTAATGCGATTTTAGTAAAGAAGTGGGGGTGATTTACCATTATCATTTAGGGGTATGAAAAATAGATGTTGGCCTATTCTCAGACCTACTCAATATGCTCACAAAATTTCATGAAAATCAGTCACCCGTTTTGGAGGAGTACGAGAACGAACATTGTAACACGAGGATTTTGTATACAAGACTAGCTGACCCGGTAGACGTTGTTCTGCTATTTTTTTAATGCGTTTTTAGTAAAGAAGTGGGGGTGAGTCACCCTTATCACTTAGGGGTATGAAAAATAGTTGTTGGCCGATTCTCAGACCTACTCAATATGCTCATAAAATTTCATAAGAATCGGTCAAGCCGTTTCGGAGGAGTACGGGAACGAACATTGTGACCCGAGAATTTGATATATAAGATTTCAAAAACTTTTTGCTATCCGACAAGGGAAACAAACACGGAATTTTATAACTAGATCGCTAGATTATCCAGGCGATGAAAATAGCTTAAAAATAAGAAAATAATAAAAAAGAAAGAAAAAATGTTGATTTGCGGAATTGTGTTATAAAGTAGACTTTTCTATTCTACCAACTTGTAGTATGCAAATATTTTAATAGGTATTTATTAAATTTGGTGTTTTAATTATTTACTTACTACTTACACACTGTTTTTTGTATAAATTACATGATTATTTATTAGTATTAATTACATGGTTGTTTAATAGTCGAGCAAATACTAAAAACTAGTTATGTTTATATTTATCGCTAAATCGGTGACCTTGTGTGGTTACAGCAGCCATCTTTTCATACAGCTGCTGTAACATGATAACCTCGTATGTCGAGAGAGATACTTTACCGTCTTACCTATTCCTGCCGCCATAACGTCATGACGTGTTCCGGTTTGGCGGACAAGGTAGCAACACACCATTACGACCTTTGGTGTCTCTAGGTGCCGTGAATTTCTTAACATCAGGAAATCCGTCTGCATGTTTGCCTGCTTGTTGATGAACTAGAATTGAAAGGTTTAGGTTATATTTTACTCTAGAGCAGCCTTTCCCAAAGTGGGCGATAACGCCCCCTTGTGGGCGCTGGAAGCCTAGAGGGGGGCGGTATAAATCTTGAAAAAAATGTTTTTTTTTAAACTAGGCGCAACAAATATGTTATTGAGGTTATTGACAAGAAAAAAACGAGGGGGGGGGGTGCTACAAAACAACTGATTTTCAAAGTGAGCGTTACATGAAATAAGTTTGGGAACCTCAGTCTAGAGAATGCATTGGTCTTATAATGGGTTTCACGGGCAATATAAAATACATGGTTTTAATTCCATTTTTGTCAAAGATTTTTGGTATACAAGCTTTTTATTTGTTCGTGATAGCTATTAGTCTTTATCTTATCTATAAAACTCTCGTGTCGCAATGTTTGTTTCCGTACTCCTCCGAAACGGCTTGACCGATTCTCATGAAATTTTGTGAGCATATTGAGTAGGTCTAAGAATTGGTATCCATTTATTTTTCATACCCCTAAGTGATAAGGGTGACTCATCTTAATTTTTGTACTAAAATCACATTAAAAATATAACAAAGTCTGTCGGGTCAGCTAGTTGTTTCTAAAATTATCAACCAATAATTTTACGAGTCATTTAGTTATCAGACTAGGCCCATTGCACAAAGTACTAATACCAATACTACTAGTACTAATAGTACTCATAGTACAGAAGGCCCACTCTCTAGCAATAGGCAAGATAGGCAAGTTCAGGTTTACATACAATTCTGACTTCAACCAACATGCAAACTAAATGAACACTTAAAGAGTCACTCAAAGGTTCTTATTTTGCTAAGCACTACTTTATTATATCTACGCAATAATGTAAATGGTTGGTAACTTTGGTTTCGATCAAGGGTCTAGTTTAAATTAAGTCTAGTGGTTCGGTGATGGACTTAACTTCCTGAGGTCCCTGGTGCGATCCCCGGGTCGAGCAAAAAAATTTGAAAATATATATTTTCAATTTTCTATTAAAAATAACGATGCCCGGGATTGAATATGTGTACAGTTAGCGATAGGCTTGCCACCTATCTCATTGTGGGACTTAGTGTCTTTGGCTAGTCGGCGGTGCCTTGTTTGTGCCTCTGCTTAACTCTTCGGGGATATGAGCGTGAAGATACTTTTACTTTTTTTTTCAGATAACATTTCAGGTAATTTTATTTTGTAGTTTCTGTTTTTTTTGTTTTCAATGTAAATTTGTTAGTAGTTTAGTTTGTACCCATGTTGGAAGAAAGCGTTAAATTGCTAAGAAAATTAGTATTGTCTGGGTTTTCTACGATCCAGATTAAAAAGGAATTCAACAATGGACGAACTGATTTGGGTAAAATATTACGATTCTAGAAGGTATAATTTTGACAAAATCCAATAATCTTATGTCTGGTTATTTCAAAGGTGTATTGATCAAATGTGGATAAAAAAGGGTTATGGTATAAATGTAATAAATAACAAATGTTTTAGGAGCATATTTATGTTTATTAGGTGTTTAAAAATGTGTGTATTAGGTCAGGCTATCAGTTAAAAACAAATTGTTATTGCCGACGAATAAAACAATTTAATAAAAACTTGACTAATACCTTCAAGGCATTTTAAACCCGTTAATACATTTTATGGGGCATTTTCGCAACAATGAGCACAAATTCCGTTAAAACTTAATGAAAAATGCTCCATTTAACAATAAAATAAAACGAGGCTGAAACATTTTTAGTAACGTACCAAGTGTGATAAAAAGAAAATAAAAATATAAAATTAAATTTATATTCTTTCTTTCTTTAGGTTTTGGCCTTCACGTTAGTATTTAGCCATTAGTCAAGTAGTAATTTGCATCAAATTTTATATCAATTTCAATTAATTTTAATTAGTCATCAGTTATAAGTCGTCAGTAAGTCATGTCAGGCTCTTGGGTAAAACGATGGCCTTTTTACACAAGCCCATGTAATGAGTTTTGGCGGCAACGAGGAAATACACGATACGCTAATTTCTTCATGGTTATTTCATTTGTGCACTTTCACTGAACAAAATTGTACAAAATGCCACCAAAATTGACTAATTTCACTCAATATTTACACGAAATTCAATAATTATAAAAAATCTTCGACCATCTTTTCTCTTAATGGCGCCAAAACTCAATTAAATTTATATTAGAACTCTTCGATATTAACTTGAATACTATCCGTTTGAATTTCGAACGCCTTAGTGGTTAATGAATTGGTTGCTATAATATAATATAGCTAAAACGGTCAAATGTTCCCA
>NJDC01001919.1:75020-85202 GCA_002245475.1 Calephelis virginiensis | reverse complement strand
CAAACTAAACTACTAACAAGTTTACATTGAAAACAAAAGAAACAGAAACTATAAAATAATATAACCTGAAATGTTATCTGAAAAAAAATAGTAAAAGTATCTTCACGCTCATATCCCCGAAGAGTTAAGCAGAGGCACAAACAAGGCACCGACGACTAGCCAAAGACACTAAGTCCCACAATGAGATAGGTGGCAAGCCTATCGCTAACTGGACACATATCCAATCCCGGGCATCGTTATTTTTAATAGAAAATTGAAAATATATATTTTCAAATTTTTTTTGCTCGACCCGGGGATCGCACCAGGGACCTCAGGAAGTTAAGTCCTTCGCCGAACCACTAGACTTAATTTAAACTAGACCCTTGATCGAAACCCAAGTTTACAACCATTTACATTATTGCGTAGATAGAATAAAGTAGTGCTTAGCAAAATAAGAACCTTTGGGATAGGATTTCATTAAAATTACTTTAGCTGTTTAGTCGTGAAAGAGCCATAGACAGACTTTCGCATTTGTATAGAAAAAAGTATGAATGAATGAAATGAATCCCTATTTTCCATGGTGATCACATCACGCCTGAACGGAAGGAACGATTTTACTGTTTTTTTTTTGTTTTGTTAGTTACTATCTGGAGAACTTTTTATGAAAAGAACAACCGAAAAAAGCAGAAAAATTGGAAAACCAATACATTTTTTTCATACAAACTGTTACACCCGTATTCAAGAAGCGTACTTGAGTAAATAATGAAAAAACGCTGTGGCATCCAATTCATGAACAATACTTAGTTCAATATCAGTTCTAAGTATTGTTCATGAATTGGATGGCTTGATGTAAGAAATGCATAGCTAAATGTTGCACGTCGCATAGACTTTTTTCATTACTTAGCCAAGCATGCTTCTTGAATACGGGTGTTAATATCTGTTGGTGTCAAACGACACGAATTTCGCCGGGTCGGCTAGTTCTAAATGAATATTAAAAATACATACATACATACATACATATCTTCACGCCAAGTCCCTTACGGGGTAGGCAGATAGTATCGAGTGCCAGATCGATCCTGACAAACCTGTCTTGCTTCCTTCACATTCATAACCCTTTTCATACAAACACGCCGGTTTCGGAGACTCTTGACACCACCCTCGGATTATATCCGATTGATCTGATCGTGAAATGTCAGCCTTGGTCTCCCCGGGTACCTACATCCATCCACATTCGCATTGTATATCTGCTTTGTCTATCTTTCATCTGTCATTCTTTCCACATGACCGAACCAGCGGAGCATGCCCTTTCGCATTTTAATACCCAACACTTTCTTTCAATCCCACTCTTTCTTGGATCTCATTGTTACGAATGCGGTCAGCGAGCGTTACACCACAGATTTTCCGTAGTGCTCTCATTTCGACCGCATTTATCCTACTTTCATGCTCTTTCTGACATACCCAACTCTCGCTTCCATACAGTAACGTTGGAGTAAGCACAGAATTATTCAAAGCGAGTCTAGCTTTTTGACTTAAAACCTCGCTTTGAAAAATAGAATTTAAAAAATGTGTAATAGTAAGAGTTGATGTAGATGTAGATGTAGAATGCAAAGCTAATTCCTACGAAATGTATGGAAATGGTAAACGACAATATGAGACTCATTATTGTTAAGGTAAAATCAATTTGTGTTAAACAAACAAATCCAATCTAAAACTTTTCGGCAATGAACACGCGAAGAGAAACTTCTTAAAGCTATATTTTACTTATTGACTTTCGCTTTGCATTTAAGCATTAGCAATTAACCCATTGATCAAATATTATTTTATAGTAAATAAATAAATATAGAGGGTATATGCATGGTTAGATAAACGAAAATAATAAAAAAGGTGGCATGATTTGGAAACACTTCCGCCTGTGTAGTCTAGCAGTTAGGTTGTTGGACTTGACTACCTGAGGTCCCGGGTTCGAATTCCGGTTCGGGCAACAAAAAGAAAATTGGGTTTTCCAATTTTCTAATAAATGAAAAACGTTGCTAGGGATTGGATATGTGCCCGGTTGGGGATAGGTTTGCCACCTATCACATTGTGGGACATTGTGTCTTCGGCTAGTCGTGGGTGCCTGGTTGTGCCTCTACCTACCTCTTCGGGGATATGGGAGTGAAGATAGTGTTTTTTAAAAGTTGGACTTAGGATTAATGTTACTTTTTTGTTCAATTTATAGCAATTCTATAAATTTTTAAAGAAAGAAAAAATTTCGCCCCAGACAGGATTTGAACCTGTAACCTTTCGTCTCAAGCCGACGAATGCTCTAATCAATTGAGCTACTGAGGATTCAAGTCCCGTGGCGAAATTTTTAATTCCTTTCTAACCCGTTTATAGAAATTTATCCCAAGCACAGGGCAAGTGCTAAAATAAAAATACGTTATAGCAATTCTCTCAAAATTTAACTATTAGTGGAATAATTATTTTGTTTATAGACACAGAGGCTTCAAACAAATGTTATTTGTGTTGCACTAAAATACTCTATTGAAATTTCATTAAATAAATATGTTGGGGATTCAAAAATTCAATAAACGAAAAATAACATTTCATTCATAGCACTACAATTAATTTAGTTTATTTTTCTGTACCTATTTATAAAAAGCGGCCAAGTGCGAGTCGGACTCACCCATGAAGGGTTCCGTATCAGCAAGTATCACATTACAACAGTTCTTTCAATTCATTTGAAATACATTGGTATAACATGGTAATACATTGGAAGGCAAACAAGCAGACAGATTTCCTGATGTTAAGAAATTCGCGCTGCCTAGAGACACCAAAGGCGGTTATGGTGCATTGCCAACCTGAGGCCAGGATGTTAGGCCTCGAGCAAAAGTAAGTTTACCGGCTACTTTACCCTCCAAACCGGGACACGTCATGACGTTATGGCGGCAGGAATATGTAAGGTTAGGCGGTGGTACCAATCCGGGTGAGTCGCTGCAAAACTCTACCACCTAGTCAGATGTCACGGTGTTAGTGACAGTAAGCCTATGCTCGCCTTTTACCAGGCAAGGTTGACAATATTTACATACCACTAGACTGTTTCATTATTTGCTATGAAACCCGCGAGATGGAGTAAATTTAATACAAAATAAAGCTATGTTGCCAGATTCGGAAACGTTTTACAAAGTATACATCGTGCAATTTTTGAAATAGTTGTGAAAATGTCACAGGCTAATACATAAATAAATACTGATTCTCAGAAGAATTATACAAATGGATCTAACCCCACACTATCCAAAATTGTATGCTTCTTTTATTGGTGTTAGCCGATGATACCAACACCAGAAATAATTGATATTAATAATCACCGTTAATAACCAATAGTATGTTCACGATACATCATGTGCGAGAAAAACTTCCAAAGAAATAAAATTTGTCCCTGTGACCTCAAAAATAAGAGAATGACAAAATAAAAAAAAATATATGATGTTACATTACCATGTAAACTTCCAACAAATCCAAACAGTTTTCTACAAAGCTAAGCGGGTTAGTCAGATAGTTATGTAGCTCTTCTACTATGAACAGTAACAACACTAGGGCTTTCATATGTTTAAATATACTACTACTATTTTTAGGGCTATTTAAACTATTGATTCTCCAAAATAGATACAGAATGTTCTAACAAACTAATTTTGTTTCAGGTTCCTAAACGTCAATGTTAATTTATGGTTAATAAAAAGAGTCAAGAAAACGTCAACGATTAAGACAGATGAGTGAATAATTATCAAAATGAGTTTTCTGACATCGCTGGGCCAATATGTGGCCGGAGTGGCGGACAGTGTTGCTGGCTTGGCCCTGTCTCCCCGCAGAGTACCTCCATCCCGACATCGATCAGCAGAGGAGACGCAGCAACAACCACAGCCTTCTACAGCTACAATGAGAGGTATGAAACATTTTATTTGTCAATGTCAGCTTTATAAATTGAACTACGGTTATTGGGTCGAAAAGTGACAAAAATTGTAGACGCAGTGGTGATTATCTCTAATGCTCCCTTCCGACATCAATCCACCAATCAACAACCAAAACCTTCTAGCGCATAACTGACAAACAAGAAATCTATTATAATAAAAAGAAAGTATCACTTCACGCCCGTATCCCCGTAGAGATAGGTATAATTGCAAACAGGGAACAAAGATCAGTCTTAGGTTTTTAAGTTCACGATGTGATAGGTGGCCAATATATCGCCAACCGGGCACTTATCCGATTCCGGGCAACCTAGTTTCATGTATAAAAATGGGGAAAAAACTTGCATTAGAAAATAAAAATAGACATATTATTGCATTGCTCGATACGGCAATGGAACATAAGATCTCAGTAGTCAACGCGAACACCACTAGACTACAGAGGGCACCACTAGACTAAGCATTTTAGCAATGCAACTGAGTTTCTTAAAATCTTTGGCCTAACATCTGGTTAAAATGTTAGATAACGTCACGAACCTAACTTAGGTTCGTTTTCAGTCTACTCCAAAAAGGAGATCATATTTTTTTCATCTGTACGTTTTTGTTATGTATTTGTTACGCGATGTCTCGGCTAATACTAATAATAATATATAGTTTTTTGAAAGGTCATATGATTAAATACGATCGATATACGGCAAGTTGTTTTCATTTTAATTATTAATGCACTTATGTACCTGATGTAGTCATGAAATTAGATTAGGGTTCTTGTAGGTTTACTACAGTTAAATTTTGATTTAAAAAAAATATTGATTGATAGGAAGGACACAGACACATCCCGGCTACAGGAAAGTGACGTACCTATAACATCTATGGTGTCTGTAAGCCACGATTATCTCTTACCATCAGCAGAGCAATGTGCTTACTCACTGACCTCTCACATAAAAAAACGGTAGATTGTGTACCTGGTATATATCTACCTATAAAGGAGACTCAGCAACAACTCCAACCTTCTACCGCCAATGAGAGGTACCTATCTAAAACCTGTCCCATCTAAATATCACTTGCAACATCGTTAATTATAGTCCCACGTGCCTGTTTGTGTTTTTAATCCCACGTACAGTTAGCCTTAGATTTTTATATGACTATATTTGAAAATACAAATATCACTTTAGTAATAAAACCCCAAAAATATAAAAAATATAAATTTACTCTTACTAGGGTTGTCACTTCGTTTCGTAGGTGTGTATGTTTGTTTTTTTGACAGATGACACTCGCTAGTAAGTCGTAGGCTACCGATTGCCACGTTAACCACCTTGTGCGTATTTACCCTGTATTTCTTAGTAGCAGGAAATTAGTAGTGCCTGATAGCCATTTAATATCATAAAATAATAACGAACAATCTATATACGTAAAAAAATCAATCACTCTTAGTTGTAATTTTATAACTCAAGAACAGGCTAATCTATCCAAACCAAGTGCTTAGGCTTTGTTCGGACTATTTACTAGATGGTTCAAGTAAAGTTTGTATAAAATCGGTCGTGTGGTTCTTCATTTATTACATTTTTTGTAACAAACTCATTCAATAAATGGCGGATCATTTTGCTAATAGGTATTTTTCAGTCAAATTTAAACTTATTACAAGTTGTCTTACGTTGTACGTAGCGAAGCACGTACCGTAGTAAGTAATAAAATATTATAAGCATAAAAACAAAAAATATATATATGACGTCACATCTTGATTTGTTATTCTAGCCCTTACATGTTCTTTTAAGTTTTCAATTCTATTGCGTTTTGCAGCTTCTGTGTGTTAGTGGGTATTTACTTAATTTGTGTTCAAAGGTTGTTGGTTTATTTAATACTTTATTGTACACAAACTTATCATATAGCATAGGTAACATAATGAGAAACAATTGCCTCTGTGGTTTAGCGGTCCAGGTGTTGGACTTGACTTAATGAGGTCCTGGGTTCAAATCATGGTTCGAACAACAAAAAGAAAATCTCGTTTTTCCAATTTTCTAACAAAAAAGCATATTGTGGGGCGAAGGGTTAGTCGTGGGTGCTCTGGTTGTAAATAGTATTTTCCTAAATTACCATCGATTCCATCATCAGATTCAAACTAAATGGAAATAGGATCATCTCGGTAAAGCGCTCTTTTAATTAAAAATAGTTTTTTTTTCTGATATAATAACATAATATTACACAAATTGACTCTAACCCCAAAAGTAAGCAAGTTTTCTGCAGAAATTTCTTCCAGTTAACCGAAATATTAAGCTGAGGATATAAAATAGGAGCCATTTTTTAAACACAACAAATTAAATTGAATTGGTATTTAAGTACAAATGGCGTAAATCACAGAAAAAACAGAAGTGGAATTCAGAAACTTTTTTAGATTGAAATAAATTTTTCGAACGAACGCTTAACGTTTTGCGAATAAACTATTTTTGTATAATCTACGTATCAGTACCAGCATGTGTCTTATATTACCATTTATTTCACCTACAACAATGTTATTTTGTTATTAATATTGTTTGTCACGATTAGCTGTGGGAATATGGCAATGTTCTCTTAACGTTATTTTAAACGTTCTAGATGGCTGTAAACACGTTTTTCAACAAATGTAAATTGGGAGGATACTTATTACATCTCTCGATTATTGTTAAATTGGGATTATATCAAGGATTCAAAAGAATGCAAGATAATGTTTACAACCGTCTGGTACTATCTGTAAGTAAATTGGTTTATGTTTAATGTTGTAATAAAATAACATTACTGACCCAGCTATTATACATGCAATTTGAGTTTGTATTTGAAGCTAACTGTACTTTAAGGTAGCTGAGCAAATGAAAAATTTGTACTTACAATGTGACATTTATGTATTGAAACAATTATGGACGGATTTCCTATTGGCCTTGAGTAGAGAATATCAGTGATATTTCAGCACCGGTTTATAGAATTAGACAAATTGAGTATATATACATGTGCAAATATTGCTAAAGCGTCAGTTGTGCCTCATCTGAATACCGAAGTCAAGATGTTCAAGTTTGTAGTATTGTGTGCCTTCCTCGCTGCAGCGGCGGCTAAACCCGGCCTGATCGCACCGATCACCTACTCCGGTGGCTACGTGACACCATTATCCTATCCATACTACTCAAATGGATACAACAACCTGGTCTACTCTTCACCCTACGTGTCCTCTGCAGCCACTTACAACGCTCCAGTCGCTCACTTCATCAAGAAGAGGTCAGTTCCTCTGGTCAGCACCTACGTAGCTCCATCCCAGCTCCACACCACCTACGCTTCAACTTACTCCGCCTTCCCCGGATACTCACCATTCGCGACCACCTACGGAGCCGCCTACCCATCGCTGTACTCCTCACCACTTTACACCACCGGACATCTGATCAAGAAACGCTCAGCTCCCGTGTTGCCAGTAGCCTCTACCTACCTCGCCCCCACTACTTTCGCTTCCACTTACACTGCTGCCGCTCCCTATGCCTCCACTTATTCCGCCGCTACTCCTTTCGTCTCTTCGTACTACCCTTACTCCTCAGTCGTCTCCCCCTATTATACTGCCGGAGCCTACTCTTTCCCCGCTCAGTTTATCAAGAAGTAATTCAATTTTACCAAGGAATCGCTCGATTGTTAAAAGAACTTACTAGAAAATGGAAGTGAGCTGTGACCACCATCATGTTCTGTTTCTTTATGTTAAGTAGTGAAATGTGAGCAGCTTACCTGCATTTTGAATAAAGTTTTGGTTCATAACATTATAATAATTTTATTTTATTTTTCTAAGTTTGTATACAAAAATGAATCCCTATTTCGTGTGGATGACTGAACCTGAACGAATGGATGGATGACTTTGTTTTTATTGTTTTTGTTACTTACACTTTTTGTTAATTTTGTTTTTTGTTTGTTACTTATACGTTTTTTGCTTTTACTTTACTTTTTTTGTTACTTATATTTAACTAGCTGCTACCTGCGGCTTCGCCCGCGTTTTCACAGAAACCCGGTGTGCGATCGGGATTAAAAATAGCCTATATGTTAATCCAGGTCACAATCTATCTGTCTTCCAAATTTCAGACAAATCCGTTTAGCCATTCGAGCGTGAAAGAGTAACAAACATCCATACATCCATACTTACAAACTTTCGCATTTATAATATTAATAGGATTTGACCACCTCGTTGGTCGAGTGGCTAGCGTACACGCCTAGTTACACTAACCAACTTCGCTCGGTTTCGATTCCCGACGGGGGCAGGAATTTGTGTGATGAACATTTAGATGTCTGCATTGCCGGGTCTGAGTGTTTATTAAATGTATTCTGGTATATATTTGATGTATGGGCGTTTTCGTAAAAAATCGACCACCTACAAAATTGACCTGTTCCACTAAATGAAAGTCATTTTTGAAAAAAAAAAACGACTTATACATTACATACTTTCTTGCTTATTTGGATACTTTAGTATTTAATCTGTAAAAATAATAGTCGACAATATTTAATTTTTGATTATCTAATATTAAAATTAATTTTTGACTTTTTTCAAACGTGAAATTTTATATGTCCTATGGTGTCAGATGTGGTTTCGAGCTCATTTTCTTAATATACAAATTTAAACTAAAGGATAGGATATTCAATAGCAATCAGAAACAATGAAAAATACGGGGGTTTTAGAACAATTTTTAGCATATTTTTCAATTTTGTTCTTGTCCTTCATTTTTGGATTAAGCGGACATGTCTGTTTTGTAACTTTAAAAAAAAGTATCTTCACGCCCAAAGAGGTAGGCAGAGGTACAACCAAGGCACCCACGACTAGCCGAAGATACTAATGTCCGATTTCACAAAGAGCCACTATATTTAGGGGACCTTTTAATGTGTTTTAAGGGACGGTTTTATATTGAAACAGTAAGTAGCGTTAAAAGGTCCCTTAAAGTATAGGGACTCTTGGTGAAATCGGGCATAAGTCCTATAATGTGATAGGTGGCAAGCCTATCGCCAACCGGGCACATTTCCAATCCCGACCAACATTTTTTTTATTAGAAAATTGGAAAAATCCAATTTTCTTTTTGTTGGCCGACCCGGGATTCGAAACCGGGACCTCATGCAGTCAAGTCCAACACCCGGACCGCTAGACCACAGAGGCGATTTTGTAACCTTAATTTTTCGAATACTGTTAAGGGGGCTCCATAAATTATGTGTGGTGTTTTTTTTACATTTTCTAATCCTCCTTCCCCCCCTGGTGAGATGTCGTGAGATTTTATTCAATCACTTTCCCCAACCTCATTTTTTGGGTTTCTTATTTAAACGTATTGGATTGTTACAGCAAAGGCGACGTGATTTTTTTAACATCAGGAATTCCTTGTTTGCCTTCCAATAACATAAAAAACCTAAGTGACAGGGTATTGAGGTGGCAGAAAACGGTTGTGCAAAATCATATTATATATATGATCTTAGGCATGTAGAGTATAGATGAAATGGAGCAAAATAGCATATTTTTTTTGAGATTGAAGCAAAAAATATTGCGTGATATTTGCCAGACCCCCCCTCTCTCCAACGTAAGATTAGGTGAGATTTGAATCGACCCCCTAAACATCTCACGTAATTTGTGGACGCCCCCTAAACATAAGTATCGTTGACTAACACCTATAACACTACAATATAATCTGCTTACTTTGGGGTTATATTCAATTTGTGCAACTTTGCCAAAAAAAAATTTAATCATTTTAATTTACTTTTCTAAGTCGATTTTGCGAGTTGCGACAAACACGCCTGAACGGATGGATTAATTTTGCTAATAATTTTTATTCTGTATTAGTCAGGAGAATGTCCTTATGAAGAAAAAATAGCGGGAATATGGAAAAACCAGTACTTTAATCCATATAAACCGTTGGTTTTACTGGGTTTTACTGTCGAGCGATGCGAAGTTCGCTGGCTCGGCTAGTTAGTTTTTTTTAAGGTTAATTTGCCCCTTTCTGGGGCCGGCTAAGACCTTTAGGCCATGCTGCCACGTCTTCCGTATTTAACTATTTCTTATACAGACATTAGTCACATGTCTTCCGTATCAATAAATTCTTATGTAGTCATTAGTCACTATTTACAGAGTCACGTCAGGGTCTTGAGTAAAGCGGTGGTCACTTTACGTAAGCTCACTTTGCTCCAATTAATAAATTTAAGAAATGTGTTAAATGTAAATTAAATCAAAAGGGTTATTATAACATTGCTGAATATTTAGCAGATAAGACTGCTTGGGATTAATTGCTCCTCA
>NJDC01001919.1:56764-70232 GCA_002245475.1 Calephelis virginiensis | reverse complement strand
ATATATATATATATATATATATATATTTCTATAAATTTTAAAGAAAGAAAAAATTTCGCCCCAGACAGGATTTGAGCCTGTAACCTTTCGTCTCAAACCGACGAATGCTCTAACCAATTGAGCTACTAAGGATTCAAGTCCCGTGGCGAAATTTCTAATTCCTTTCTAACCCGTTAACGCGGGTAGTTATGTCCTATAGATACACGATTCTGAGTACCCACCAAATATATATATATATAATTGTCTTGTGCTTAATCGGTCATTTTTGGGTTCGCACTGTAATCGTAAAACCGTAAAATGTACTAGTACACCTTATTTGTACTATTAGTACCTACCTATTAGTACTCTGTACTAAACCATGAAACTTCAGTACGCTAACACCTAGTACGGCCACTTCATAATTTACCTCGGCCAGTTATAATAGTATTTAGTATTTATGAGATAAACGATTAGGAAATATTTAATTTTTCAAACTTATACATAATTCAATTCAATATAATTTATAAGTGTATACCAATTTTTCTTCTATTGTTATTATTTCCTTTGTTAAACTTACAACTATTTGGAAACAGCTAAACTTGTTCACAATGTTGTACTGTAATTTCTATTTACTGAGTAACTATGATATACCTACAAGTCGCAAAGAAATTAAAAGATGTTTTACTAAACTAATATCTATTTTATCTACCCCAAACTGCAAAACATTCAAAGAGAGAAACAGTTTAAGCTTAACAGTACAATTATTTAATACTGCAGATCAAGTGCTGAATGAAACAAAGTGTCTAACAATATCACACAGAACGTTTAACAGTTCAGCGTTTAAACGCTGTCTGATTCCATTCAATAGCGTATTGTGATAAAATAGCCACACTCTGCAAAACATTCAAAGAGATAAACAGTTTAAGCTTAACAGTACAATTATTTAATACTGCAGATCAAGTGCTGAATGAAACAAAGTGTCTAACAATATCACACAGAACGTTTAACAGTTCAGCGTTTAAACGCTGTCTGATTCCATTCAATAGCGTATTGTGATAAAATAGCCACACTCTGCAAAACATTCAAAGAGAGAAACAGTTTAAGCTTAACAGTACAATTATTTAACACTGCAGATCAAGTGCTGAATGAAACAAAGTGTCTAACAATATCACACAGAACGTTTAACAGTTCAGCGTTTAAACGCTGTCTGATTCCATTCAATAGCGTATTGTGATAAAATAGCAATAAAGGGCTGAACGAAATAAAGTGTCGAATGATATCACACAGAACATCAAACTGTTAGGGGTTGAAGCGCTTTTTGATTCTATTCAGAATATTCATATAATTTTTGAATTTCAATAATCACAAAAAAAACTCCCTTGTAATGTCACCCTTGTATATTCTATAGTGGTGGATAGTCTGATTATTTTAATACATCCAATGCCGTAATCAAACAATCAGAGAAAAAAACTCAGCTATTAGTATTTTTTGAGTGTCTGTTTCTTTTTCTTATATTTTTTTTATATGAGCATTAGCATCTACCAATACCTAATTTTAAGTAATTTATTACAAGTTACTTCTCGATTTGGTTGAATCAGGCTTAAATTGTTGGTTTACAGTCGTCACGTCAAGGTGGTTAGGTAAAGTCTATCTCCACGCCTATATCCCCGAAGAGATAGGCAGAGGCACAACGAGGGCACCCACGTCCCACGACTAGCCGAAAATACTAAGTCCCAAATTGTGACAGGTGGTAAGTCTATCGCAAACTGGTCATATGCAACCCCGATCAACCATTTTTTTTGAAAATTATAAAAACTACATTTTCTATGTGTTGAACGACCCAGGAATCGAACCTGGACCTTATAAAGGTTAAGTCCAACACATACACCGCTTGACCACGGAGACGATTTGAGGAGGTTAAATAAAGTTGGCATTTAAGCTTATCTTTAAAGGTATAACGGTGTGTACGAAAAAAACTATGACCATCCTCTTGATGGCGCCAAAACTCCAGAGCAGTGTTTCTAGAAACCGCTCTACGAATCAATACCACATACGATTTGATAATTTTCATTTTCTTTATATACTTTCCTTACAAACATAGACAAACAAACAATTTTCGATTTTAATCTTGAATTAAAAAGCAAACACAAACATTATGAGTACGTACTTTATTTAGACTGCAGCTAAAATATGAACACAAAGGTCTTAAGAGCTGTCCTGAGTCAAGTTGGTGGGTCCTGATAGGTTTACGTCGGTGATGTTGGTACAGAGTTTACGGGGAAGTGCAGTGTATTACAGTTGGAAACAAATCACTTCTTGATGAACTGAGCGGGCCATGTGTAGGCTCCGGAGTAATAGGGGGAGACCACTGAGGAGTAAGGGTAAGCTGACGCGACCAGAGGAGCAGCGGCGGTGTAAGTGGATGTCAGAGTGGTCGGGGCGATGTAGGAGGAGGCTATGGGCAACAGAGGAGCAGAACGTTTCTTGATCAGATGTCCTGTGGCGTAGAATGGTGAAGAGTACAGCGATGGGTAGGCAGCTCCATAGGTAGTGGCGATTGGTGAGTATGCGGGGAAGGCGGAGTAAGTTGAAGCATAGGTGGTTTGGAGTGGGGTTGGCGCCACGTAGGTGCTGATCAGAGGAGCTGACCTCTTCTTGATGAAGTGAGTCACTGGTGCATTGTAAGTGACTGCAGCTGAGGGCACGTAGGTTGATGGGTAGGCCAGGTTGCTGAATCCACTGGAGTAGTACGGGTATGCTGCCGGTGCGACGTAACCACCAGAGTAGGCGATTGGTGCGATCAGGCCGGGCTCAGCTGCCGCCGCGGCGAGGAAAGCACACAGTACTACGAACTTGAACATGATTTCGGTATTCAGATGGGACACAACTGATGCCTAAATAAAGTTCGTACAAATATATATACTAAGGTGGCCAAACTCTACAAACCGGTGCCAAACGATAACCGATATTCTCTTCCCAAGGCCGCTAAGAAACCCTGTCGTGAGTGTTTTGATCCCTACAGTGCATAAATGTCACGAAATAATTAATTTACATTATATTTTTATGCCCTTATAATACTATGTTTTACACGCGGCTTCGACCACTTGCCAATTAAAAAAAAATATTCATTAAATGTAGTTTGGCCTGGGTCGGATTTAGGGGTGGGCAACCGCGGCAAAAGCTATGGGGCCTACACAAAAAAAAAGTTTCCACACTAGGGGGAAATTTTAATAGCAAACAGTAGTTAACATCTTTTTCTTTTACTTTTTTTCACCGTTAAACATGGTTACATTGTTTTTTAAATATTAATAGAAAGCTTAAATAACAAAAAAATAATATTAATTGGTAAAGAAATTGAAGCCAGGAGATCTCCACTCTTTTGTAGGCCCGAAGCATCCAGATCCTTAAATCCGGCTCTGTCCGTGGCTCCCTCGTTGGTCAAGGGGCTAGCATACACATCTAACTCAACCGACCGACAGCGAAGTTGGATTTGATTCCCGACGGGGTAGGGTTTTGTGTGATTAACATGTTAATGAAAAGTATGTCTGCATTTTTAGGTTTGGGTGGTTATTAAAATTATTCTGGTGTCTATTTACACCAGAATAACTATGTCCGAGTGGTATGAGTGGCTGCGAATTTCTACCACCTAGATTATTATAGACTCTTATAACAACAAATCGGGGCAAAAGTATTTTTGTATTTTGTATGTATTATTTGGCTGTACTGAATGTAACAGGCTGATTTTAATATCGTTGAAAGTGACATTCTGAAGATGAAATATTTAAAAAACGAGCTTTGGCGCCGTCATGAAGGAAGCCAGTTGTAGTATTTTCGTAATTAAATTAATAATAATAAAGAAATATCCCTGGACAAGTTATACAAATTGAATCTAGCCCCAAATTGAAACTTGTGATATGGGTGTTACGGATACATGAATAAATCCAATAAACATCCGGACCCAAACACCTAAATGTTCGTCACACAAATGCCTACCCCCGTTGGGAATCGAACCCGGGCCTCGTGGTCGGTCGATGTAATTAGGCGTGTCCGCTAGCCACTTGACCAACGAGGCGGTCTAATTATTGAAGTTTTAAGTGGCAATTAGTGTAATTTGGCTAAGCAAAGTGCACAATTGAAATATGTATGAAGAAATTAGTCTGTCGTGTATTTCCTTATTGCCTTCAAATCTCACCAAATCAGCTTGAATAAGGAGGCCACCGCTTTACTCAAGACTCTGACTTGACAATCTATGACGACTAATGACTATAACAAATTAAACTTAACAAGAGAATCAATTCATATTATAAAACAAAGTCCCCCGCCACGTCTGTCTGTCTGTCTGTTCGCGATTTACTCGAAAAGTATTGAACGGATTTTTATTCGGTTTTCAACGATAGATAGAAAAATTCTTGAAAATGGTGTAGTTAGTGTATAGTAAGTTTATGTTTTGTACAAACCAACGATACTACAACGATATTAGTTAAATATATCGGCAAAAAATAAGCCGAAAAAACGCTGCCAAAACCTTTTGAGTTTTAACAAAACAATGTGTGGTGGGATTTTTCCTCTTCGATAGATCTCAAAAAAGTAAACGGTGGTATATGTCTATCTTTAAAGAATAACCCACAATAACCGTTTTTTGCCTTTACTTAAAACAGTAAATTGAAGGGTTACTTTAGAACATATTTTTAACAATACAGTATAAACCCTTAATCAAATAAATCTGTTAGATACGTTATGCGTGTAATTTAGATCAAAATTGCCCTTTACACTATCAGAAAAAATTAACAACTAACGAGTTATCAAAAAGTTAAAATCTCCGGGCGCAAGATTAAATATCGTTGAGCCGTAGCAAAGACATGCCGCTTACTGCATTCATCCATACTGACATCCTGACATCCAGAATATATACTCACAAACTTTCGCATTTATATATTATTAGGATATATTAGTAGGATTTTTATTCTTGAATAACCGAAGCGAAGCAAGGGCGGGCAGCTAGTTGAATATAAATAACAAGAAAAATTACTTAAATGACTAATGACTGTATAAGAATTAATTAATACGGAAGACGTGGCAGCATGGCCTAAAGGTCTAAGCCGGCCCCAGAAAGGGGCAAATTAACCTAAAAAAAATAATAAAAACTTGTTTCCGCCATTATTCAAATGTTTTTTAAGCAAGGAAAATGAACGTATGTGACGAAGAAATTCGGTACATTTTCGAGTTTTATTACAAAAATTGAGAGAGGTTGACTAGGATGTGATGATGCATCCTCCATATGGTCCTGACATTGCTCCATCACACTTCGTCAATCACTGCAGAACTCTTTAGGAAGCATAAAGTTAACCTCAAAAGAACATAATCAAAAATCTCAAAATTTCCACAGGAATGGGATCATGGCCCTTCCCACAAGATGGCAACAAGTCATCCATTAAAACGGCACATACATAATATATCAAATAAAAAATCCTTTGTATCAATAATACGAAAATACTTTTAACCCTACCTACTATGTTATGTTTTGATTTCAATATATTAATTTACACGAACATTTCATTTGTATAAATATTTATCAAATATTTGCATTGCATACCAAAATGTGGTAGAATATATAGTATGCTAAAATATCTTTCCAACTTCTTAATACAAATACTCGATAAAAAAATATTCAAATAATATAAATAAATTTCAAGACCACTAGTGATCTAGCGCTGTGTAGCAACTTCCCATTCCGGGCTACAACCGCCTTAACTATTCCTGTAGCTGTAGTTACAGTGATTGGTATTGTCGCGTTCCAGCCCGGACTGTAGATTAGCTGCTAGACTTGAAAAAGTATTTTTAACGTTAGTATTTTGCCATTAGTCAAGCAGAAGTTTGCATCATCAAAATCATCAGTCATAAGTCGTCAGTAAGTCATGTCAGGCTCTTTGGTAAAACGGTGGCCTCATTACACAAGCTCATGTAATGAGATTTGGCGGCAACGAGATACGATAATTTCTTCATGATTATTTCATTTGTGCACTTTCACTGAACAAAATGCCACTAAAATTAACTAATTTCACTCAATATCAACACGAAATTCAATAATTATGAAAAAGTTAGACCATCTTTTCTCTCGATGGCGCCAAAACCAACAAATACACTTTAACTTTAAATGTAGCATTTGGCTAAGTGCGAGTTGGTTTCGCGAGCACAGGGTTCTGTACATACCTGTTTAATTAAGTATATGATGTAACTAAAAATTTAAGGGATTAGCAATATTTGCTTTATCTCTGATATAATACGTTGTTTCGCACCAAATTATAAGACTTGAAATTCACGGGAAGTACCATTAAGGTTTTGATTTCCTTGCGAGCTCCAAAATTTGCAGCATTAGTATCCGCATCTTTTGATTGCATTGGCTTAGAAGTTTGATTTTTTTATAGCTCCCAGTGTAGAAATGAGTATTTGATATAATTCCTGAGAAAAGGATTTTGACAGACGTACGTATGCACAACAAAATGATCCTGTAACGTTTCCGTTTTTTTCTTTCGCTGTACGGAACCTCTAAAAACTCTGAGTGTACAAAAAACTTGATATCCACGTAGCACAAACACATAAATAAATTGCGTTCTCATTTGTGATTCTTTGTTTTAACGTAATAAAAATTATTTTTTATTGTAGAAATTAACGGCACATTTTTGGTAATCTAGAAAAAAATAAATTATTTTATTTAAACCCTTAGCTTTATTATGTTGTTGTTGGTAATGTTACATGACTAAGCCAATTTTCAGTTATCATTATCTTTTTACAAAGAAACCAATAGAAAAACACAAACCACTTTTAGAGCTGTCAGATTAATTTGTACACGACATTTTCGTAGACGTTATATCTTGAAATAAATAGATTTAAAACATCACAATTTAACATGGCTGGAATAATCTGAAACTTTAAGTTTAAAATGTTCCATTGCTTTTTTTTTGTTTAATTGGAAAAATATAGCATAGGTACATCTAAATTAAGCTTAGGTTGTACACAGCAGCATTATATCATACGATAAAGCTACGAGACGGCAACAAATTATTAAGCAAAACGAATTGTGACATATAATAAATAAGGTCCCCGTGTTGGTCCAGGCTTCTTTGGTGAATAGATTATCTGCCTTCCTTCCAGGCTGCTCGTAAAAGGCGAGCATAGGCTTACCATCACTAGCAACGTAACGTCTGACTACGTGGTAGGGTTTTGCAGCGACTAGCTCGGATTGTTATTATATATTGTTGCCGTCATAACGTCAATATTTGCCTTTGACGTGTTTCGGTTAGGAGCATAAGGTAGCCGGTATACTTACTTTTGCTCGAGTCCTAACATTCGACCTCATATCAAAAAATCTGTCTGCTTGTTTGTCTTCCAATATCATAAAAAAATAAATGCGATTAAATAAAAAAAGATGCGCAGGTGCCAGAAACCTTTTTCGGCGATCGCAACGAAATTCATTTTACATTTTCTTATCTGCCTGCAAAGAACACAGAAGTCGAATTTAATATTTGTCAAGAAGAAAATATTAAATTCGAAATGATTCCTTAACCGTTAAACAATTAAGGAATACTCTTTTACTTTGGAGATACGACGGAACCCTAACATTGTTAAGTAGGTAGGTAGGTAGGTATAACTTAGGAAGTTATGCTGTTTATTTAAATTAATTTTATCTTTAGCTTACTGTATTATATTTAACTATAATTTAAATTTTTTGTCGTCTCTGTGGTCTAGTTATTTCGGACATCTTTAGTTAACTTCAACATGATTTTTATACAAATTTGAATCCCCCATTATACGTACAGTCCTCTATAGGTTGAGTTTTGAAAAAAAGAGCCTATATTTTTTTGAATTTTACTAAAATCGTTCAAGCCAGTTTAGCCATGAAAAAGTAGAAGACAGACAGTTCGCATTAGTACTTACCTTTGGTTGGATACCGAAGAATGTATTTCAGTTTGTTATAAATATTTCGCTAAGATAATAATAAATATATAAATAATATCTATCAAAATCGGTTCAATGGTTGGTTAAGTAGTTATAGACAAATCCGAATAAATGCATTCGGTCCTTTTAGTCAATCATAGTATAATCGTGAAACAATGGAATATTCCTTCATGACATTTATTCAAGTATTGAAACACTCAAGAAAGGGCTTCCTACTGGCCTTCAAAAGAGAATATCGGCGATCTCTCAGCACCGGTTTTGAGAATTAGGCCCATCGAATATATATATGTGCACAAATTTAATTCAGGCATCAGTTGTGTCCCATCTGAATACCGAAATCATGTTCAAGTTCGTAGTACTGTGTGCTTTCCTCGCCGCGGCGGCAGCTGAGCCCGGCCTGATCGCACCAATCGCCTACTCTGGTGGTTACGTCGCACCGGCAGCATACCCGTACTACTCCAGTGGATTCAGCAACTTGGCCTACCCATCAACCTACCTGCCCTCAGCTGCAGTCACTTACAATGCACCAGTGGCTCACTTCATCAAGAAGAGGTCAGCTCCTCTGATCAGCACCTACGTGGCGCCAACCCCACTCCAAACCACCTATGCTTCAACTTACTCCGCCTTCCCTGCATACTCACCAATCGCCACCACCTATGGAGCTGCCTACCCATCGCTGTACTCTTCACCATTCTACGCCACAGGACATCTGATCAAGAAACGTTCCGCTCCTCTGTTGCCCATAGCCTCCTCCTACATCGCCCCCACCACTCTGACATCCACTTACACCGCCGCTGCTCCTCTGGTCGCGTCAGCTTACCCTTACTCCTCAGTGGTCTCCCCCTATTACTCCGGAGCCTACACCTGGCCCGCTCAGTTCATCAAGAAGTGATTTGTTTCCAACTGTAATACACTGCACTTCCCCGTAAACTCTGTACCAACATCACCGACGTAAACATATCAGGACCCACCAACTTGACTCAGGACAACTTTTAAGACCTTTGTGTTCATATTTTAGCTGCAGTCTAAATAAAGTACGTACTGGTAATGCTTGTGTTTGTTTTTCAATCCAAAGTTAAAATAAAAAATGGTTACCTACTATTGTAAATTTTTTGTAGTTGTTATTAGATTATTGAAATTTAATAATCTAGCGATATTATAAATACAAAAGATTTGATTGTTTGTTTGTATTAAATAGCCTTCAAAACTACTTAACCAAAGTTAGTCTACGATGGGGCTGGCATAGACGGAATGTTTAGAAGCCCCCTTAAATAAATAGAAAAAAAAAACTACTTAACCAATTTGAAATATTTTTTTACCATTAGAAGCCGACATTATCCCTGATGAACATTGGCTACGTTTCCAGGAAAATATAGAAACTTGTCCACCCGTGCGATTCTTGTTTTAGAAAGATAGCTATTGATACTGATATCGTCCCATATACGTTTTATAAAAGACCGCCTCGTTGGTCGAGTGGCTAGCGTACACGCCTAACTACATCGACCAACCGCGAGGTTCGGGTTCGATTCCCGACGGGGGCAGGCATTTGTGTGATGAACATTTAGGTGTCTGCATTTCCGGGTCTGGGTGTTTATTAAATATATTCTGGTATATATTTAAGTATTTATATGTATTTGAATCGTTGACTCATACCCATAACACAAGAATATAATTTGCTTACTTTGGGGTTAGGTTCAAATTGTGTGACTTGTCCAGGGATATTTATTATTTATTTATAAACATCTCAATAGTAGTTTTGAGTTATGTTATTAAATGTTTAAATGTTTGTCTGTGTTGACAACATCATCTTTAGTGATATAGATAGGTAACTCAAAAACCCCTTGTCGGATCATAAATAAAAATCGGTTTACTTGGGTTTAATCATGACCTACCTTTTTAAAAAAATCAGCAAAGTCGGTTTGTTATTGGCTGAGTCATCGCATAATATAAAAACCTCCTTTTTACGAATCGCATAAAAATATCTCTTGTCGGACAATAAAGCTCGTTTATTACAGAAAAATAACAAAATGAAAATGAAAGGTGATTTTGGAAACAAAATTAAACCCTTCATGTCAGTTTTTGTGAACAACTGAATGTGTTTAAATAATTTTGAATTGTTTCTTTAATTAAAAATATACGATAACTAGCCGACCCCTCAAACTTCGTATCGCTTATTAGCATCTACTAACAGTTTGTATGGATTAGTTTTTCACATTATCCCTGCAATTTTGTCGGTTTTTTTTATAAGAACCTGCTCCTGACTATAATTAACTAAACAAAAAAGGAATTAGCAAAATAGTTGAGATGGGATTTATAATTATAGATTTATTTTATGTAATTTAGTACTTAATAAAAACTTTATTTTTTAATATGTTCTTAGGTACTGTACTGTATAACACTATAAAAATAACTACGTTAATAAAAATCGATATTTAAAGGAAAAACTAGTAAAGATTTAATGTTAATTATATACCCACTACCTATCATTATATATGTGCTGTTTACTAAAAGGTTTGAAGTCGGTGCAAAGCCAATTTAATACTTACTTATAATATAATTATTAGTTTAAAGCCAATTCCAACCTATTAGTAAATATCACATAAAAATAATAGATAGTATGTAATTAATATTAAGTCTTTATTATTTTTCACTTTTTAAGTTTTTAGTTTTGAAGTCGAATAGTTATTTTTATTTAATACTTTTAGTTTATTAATGAAATGACATAATTTAATAACAATAAATATCGGGATAGGTGAAAGTAACTAAAAAATGCTCATAAACTAAAAAGTAATGCGCCTACCCGAATCAAATTTTAATGGGACCAATTCGAACCTATTCCGCATCAAACAAAAAAAGAAGTACGTAAATCAGTCGGGAACCTCGGTGAAATCGGTGTACATACATAAAAAAATATACCAGCCGAATTGAGAACCTCCTCGTTTTTTTAACTCGGTTAAGAAGCGAAAACAGTGAGGTTAGGGATTCCTCACTATCGCACTAACGGCCAATATTATTAATCAATCCTAATGCAAAACTTGCTGTCCAAGATTGATATTTTAATCCATTTTTATGCTATCCCTTGCCAATAACATATCTGTGGACAGGATAAATATGGCAATTAGGTATGGGATAGGCCGCCGGATACGCAGCTATCTAGATTGCTTGAAATCCATTAGATTGAGATACATTATTAACATTGGCCGTAAGAGACTTCAATTACGCTTTAATCAGACATTGAGTTGACATTTTCTAATTCAAATTATGGTTTAACTAGCTGGTGCCTGTCGCGTTGCCCGCCTGGTTAACGGTCCCACAGGAACATTTTTTCGGGATAAAAACTATTCAATGTGTTAATCCAATTTACCCTCTATGTGTATGTCAAATTTCATGAAAATTGGTCCAGCAGTTTTTGCGTGAAGGAGTAACAAATAGACAAACAAACTTTCGCATTTATAATATTAGTAGGATGCCAGTTTAAATGCTTATTGTCGTCAATTAGCGAGAAAACATTGAAAGAGAAAACTGAGTTTAGAGCTAATGAGTATTTCTAAGAAATAATTACCTGAACTACAACGAAAAAAGTTGCCTCTGTGGTCTAGTGCTTCGGCGTCGGACTTGACTTCTTCTTCCGGGTTCGATCCCCTATTCGGGAACAAAAAAAAAATATAAAATTTGTTGAATATGTGCCCGATTGGCCAAGGGCCATATTTTTAAATTTTGTGTGAGTTTGACGAATTTCAATTTAACATATTGATAGATCAGGCCAGCACTATCAATGATCCTACCTCATGTCGAATATGTTTTAATAGTATAATACACTTAAGTCGAAAAAAATCTAAGTTAAAATAGGCAGAAAAAGGCAAGCGCTTACTTAAGTATTGAAAATATTTTATCATCTACTTATAAGAATGGGCAAATCGCAAGCAATTATTCGACTTCATCATACAAAAAAAAACTGCTAGTCTAAGGAGATGCGTTTATGATTTTTTTGACTGTAGATTTAATAAAAGATAGATTGGCAGTATTTTGATACTCTAAAAATGTCGCCACTGTGGTCTAGCGGTCTGGGTGTTGGACTTGACTGCATGAGGTCCCGGGTTCGAATCCCGGGTCGGCCAACAAAAAGAAAATTGGATTTTTCCAATTTTCTAATAAAAAAATGTCGGTCGGGATTGGAAATGTGCCCGGTTGGCGATAGGCTTGCCACCTATCACATTGTGGGACTTAGTGTCTTCGGCTAGTCATGGGTGCCTTGGTTGTACCTCTGCCTACCTCTTCGAGGATATGGGCGTGAAGATACTTTTTAAAAAAACAATCCTATTGAATCCTAAATTCACTTACAGTGATGATGTAATTATTTGTTTTATGAAGGCAGGTCTTTGATTGCAATTTTTCCTTATTTAATTTGGTTTTTTTTACTCATTACGGGATAATAACAGCTTAATACATAATTAAAATTACAAATAAGTTTTTCGTATAAAAAAAGCCAAATACATATCCGCCTAAGTGTACAAACAAAATATAATTTATCATACATATTCGAACGCACGAATGGACTGTTAATCCGGTTACATGTGGGTACGTAGCTGTCACAAAAACTACTGATCAATACCAATTTTGTAAACTTATGGTAATTACGTTATTATTAATATAGATACTGGACATTTCATACTTACAACATTCGAAAATTTTAATAAAAATATGTAATTTTATGTATTCATCTAAAACAGAGGTTCCCAAACTTATTTCATGTAACGCCCACTTTGAAAATCAGTCGTTTTGTAGCGCCCCCCCCTCGTTTTTTTCTTGTCAATAACCTCAATAACATATTTGTTGCGCCTAGTTTAAAAAAAAACACATTTTTTTCAAGATTTATACCGCCCCCCTCTAGGCTTCCAGCGCCCACAAGGGGGCGTTATCGCCCACTTTGGGAAAGGCTGATCTAAAAGATAACAAAATTGCTGTTACTTATTTAATATAGAAATTACAATATATAAAAGAAGTAGATATTAAATGTTAAATACCCACATGAAAGATCTTCATAAAGTTTTACATTATGTATACAATTACTTGGTATTGAAACGTGAATGTATAGCACTAGATAAACCATTTTCACATTATTCTTAAAAGTAGCCTTTTGTAAATAAAACGGTCAACGTCTTTAAAATGTCAGGTCCTTGTTGATCTAGGTCGTTTATATAGAAAAGACTGTGTCCCCTTCCTGCTTTACAGATGAAAAAGGCGACTATATGTTAAACAGTTCAAACCATTACCAACAAAGCCATATAAATTTCGAAATGAATAAAAGCGAAACCAATTCACAGAAATGTATTGTCCCTGTATTGGTCCGGGTCTGCTGAGTAGGATAGACCATTTGCCTTCATGCCAAGCAGCTCGTAACATTACCAACAAGACCACGGTTGGTAAAGTGCTGCACAGCAACAAACCCAGGGAGGTATCCACCGCCTTACTTATTCCTGTCTCCATAATGATAGTATCATATTCCGTTCCGGAAGGTAGCATAGACCTGTAT
>NJDC01001919.1:38737-56513 GCA_002245475.1 Calephelis virginiensis | reverse complement strand
AAATGTTAACATGAGGACATTCTGACATTTTATACACTAGACATTTTTATGTTTTTTTTTCTAATTTTAGTAGGTACTTTTTACTACGTCTAGGTGTCTTCGTGTCTTTGGCTTCATAACTTTTAAACGGGTAGGCCGATTTCGATGTTTTTTTTGTTTTTAAGCTGAGATGACCGTCGTGTGTCTTAGCTACATTACACATAGGTTTTGTCGAGGTTATTAAAAATTTTGTATTGTATTGAATGTATTTATATATGTGGTTGAATTGGTTTCAAAATAAAGAAGTAAGTCTTTTATTTTTTGTAATATTGTAAGGCAAAGGAGCAGACGGATTTCCTAATGGTAAGAAATTAACGCCACCTAGAGACACCAAAGGTGTTAATGGTGCGTTGCCAACATGATCCCGGGATGTTAGGCTTCGAGCAAAAGTAAGTTTACCAGCTACCTTACCCTCCAAACGGCATGGCGCGGTTATGGCGGCAGGAGTAGGTAAGGCGGTGGTACCAATCCGGGCGAGTCGCTGCGAAATTCAACCACCTAGTCAGCTGCCTGGCAGGAAGGCAGATGGTCTATTCTGGAGAAGTATATTTCTCGATTTCCTTGGAAACCCATCATCAGATTCAGTCTTGGTGACAATGGGAACTCCATAAAAGTAAATCCTTTCATATGAAAATAATTTTTGGAATCCCTTCAGGAATATAATTACTAAAGGGATTTCAAAAATTTTTCGTAAAATCGATAGCATATTATAGAACTCATAACAAATAACCTCCTCCTTTTTTGGAAGTCAGTTTATAATTTTGTTTTATTCATAATAAGCCAAAGAAGGGGCCGTCCACTAATCACGTATTTTTTACCATTTTAACCCCTGCTCCCTAACTCATCCTATATTTTATTTTATTTTATACTAGCTGTCCCGGCGAACTTCGTTCCACCCGTTCAGTTTGTATGAGAAAAATGAAAAATTTTGTTTTTCCTAGTTTTCTCGCAGTGTTTCCCTTTTTATTATATTTTAAACCTTTCCTGGACTTGAATAAATAATTAAAAACCAAAATTAGCCAAATCCGTTCAGCTATTTTCGAGATTTAGCGAGACTAACGAACAGCAATTGATTTTTATATGTTTTATATAAGCACATAATGTCAAAGCTAAATTATTAAATATATAATAAAATAAATATAAATATATTAAAGCAAATTTATGTACACAACTTTGTACGTAACGAACAAAAAAATTAAGCAACAAATAAAATAATAGTTTTACGAATTATTTCACTCAAAGGGTGGATTGAAAGAAATATTTATGAGTATGTACTTTATTCAGACAGCAGGTAGACTATGTACACGAAAGTGTTTTCTTATGTCAAGTGGATGGGCCTTGATGAGTTTATATCGGTGTCGATATAAAATTAGTCATAGTAAGTATCAATTACTTCTTGATGAACTGAGCGGGGAAGGAGTAGGCTCCAGCGGTGTAGTAGGGGGAGAGGACTGAAGAGTAAGGGTAGACCAGAGGAGAGGCGGCGGTGTAAGTGGAGGCGTAAGTGGTGGGGGCGATGTAGGTGGAGGCAACGGGCAACAAAGGAGCTGAGCGTTTCTTGATCAGATGTCCGGTGGTGTAAAGTGGTGAGGAGTACAGCGATGGGTAGGCTCCGTAGGTGGTCGCGAATGGTGAGTATCCGGGGAAGGCGGAGTAAGTTGAAGCGTAGGTGGTGTGGAGCGGGGATGGCGCTACGTAGGTGCTGACCAGAGGAACTGACCTCTTCTTGATGAAGTGAGCGACTGGTGCGTTGTAAGTGACTGCAGAGGGCACGTAGGGTGATGAGTAGACCAGTTTGTTGAATCCATTGGAGTAGTAGGGGTAGGATACTGGAGCGACGTAGCCACCGGAGTAGGTGATCGGTGCGATCAGGCCGGGCTCAGCTGCCGCTGCAGCGAGGAGGGCGCACAATACTACAAACTTGAACATCTTGACTTATTCA
This sequence comes from Calephelis virginiensis, assembly GCA_002245475.1. NCBI lineage: Eukaryota > Metazoa > Arthropoda > Insecta > Lepidoptera > Riodinidae > Calephelis > Calephelis virginiensis. Next base: position 54,532 of record NJDC01001919.1, on the reverse strand, counting down.
GATGAAGCGCAACTGATACCTGAACGGTGTGTGCAATGGTATTTATACTAGTTGGGTCTTATTTGCAAACCGGTGCTGAAAGATCACAGTGTTCCTTCCACAAGGCCGCTAGGAAGCGTTCATAAATAATTATTTCAAACTATAAATGTCACAGTACATTACGTCTATCAGTGAAATCATTGTACTTTAGATATTAATTAATCTTTTAAATATCAGTGGTCATAACATAAGGGATATGCAAATGAATAAAAATAATCACCAATCGAATTCGTTGAATAAAAATTTGTTCGTTCGTAAAAAAACGCGAGGTGCTTGCGCTACTACAGATTTATTTATCTAAACCAGTAGTAAAACTAAATCTGTACATGCAATATTAAAAAAAAAAACAGTGATTACAAGGAATATATGCGGTTTATTAATTTTTTTGTATGTTGTCTTTCTGTTCACTATTTACGTAAAATTCGTTACCATAACCACGATAAATCTCTTTAACATGCGTATGAAGTTGCGTGCAACACCTAATTTTTAAATATTTTAGTTAAGGATTCATTAATCCTATTAATATTATAAATGCGAAAGTTTGTAAGTATGGATGTATGGATGTTTGTTACTCTTTCACGCTCGAATGGCTGAACGGATTTGTCTGAAATTTGGAAGACAGATAGATTGTGACCTGGATTAACATATAGGCTATTTTTAATCCCGATCGCACACCGGGTTTCTGTGAAAACGCAGGCGAAGCCGCAGGTAGCAGCTAGTCTTATATAAAAAACTGATTTCTAATTTCATTTCGCGTGTGAAAAGTCCTTTTCGGATAGACCAATTTTGCTAATTCATTTTTTTTGTTGTGTTCAAGAGAAGGTTCCTGTGAAGAAAAAACCCGAAAAACTGCAGACAAAATTAGAAAAACAAAACTTTGTTTTTTCCGTAAAAAATGTTAGTAGCTGTTAATGTCAAGAGATTTTAAGTTCACCGGGTTGTCTAGTAAATATTTAAATAATTACACATACTACTACAAGCTTGTCAAACTGTTTGCTAATAAAAAGTCTTGTAAGTAAGTATATTCACGCCTATATCCCTGAAGATGTAGGCAGAGGCTTAACCAGGGCACCCACGACTAGCCGAAGACACATAGTCCCACGTCAATGTGATAGGTGGCAAGCCTATCGCCAACCAGGCACATATCCAATCTCGAGCAACATTTATTTTAACAGTAAAATGGAAAAACCAAATTTTCTTTTTGTTGCCCGACCTGGGATTCTAACCCGGGACCTCATGCAGTTAAGTCCAACACCTGAATCGCTAGACCACAAAAGCGATAACTTTGGGTTGTGTCAAAGACACTATTATGTACATAGAAATAGAACACACTATAATGTAATAAAGCTGCAAAAACCCAACTTCATTTTTATAACCGCGTAATCTACATAAACAAAAAAATGCATTATTAAGTATAACTTCTAAACCCTCTAGATTTTAATCAAATTAAATGAGATCATCACTGAGTTATGATCTACATTATTGCAAAGAAGAATATTAAATTCTCTTACTACAAAAGTCTACAAAAAGATTTAATGTAGATTTGAAACAGGTTTTAATATAAATAAAATTCTTTAATTTGCAATTTTCCGCCAAAAAATGTATACGTATTATTGCGTAACAAAACAGACAAAATAGTTAAAACAGATAAATTCGACTGCACTCCACAAAGGTCGAGCAGATACTAGTTTGTGGAGTGCAGTCGAATTCTCCTGATGATGCTTCGGTTACGAAGCGAAACGTACGTTGAGTTTTTAGTAGTATGTGTATTGTTGGTGCTACTAAAACAGTTTAGTGGTGCGTAATGTGTGCAGCTGGATGTATTTGGGAGTTTTAGCTTCCGGTAAGTCCAATTCATTCTTAGCGCACTATTTTGTCTGTTTTGTTACGCAATAATACGTATACATTTTTTGGCGGAAAATTGCAAATTAAATAATTTTATTTAGATTTAAGTATGGATTTCCGCAAAGTAACGCCTTCTATTAAGGTTTTAACAACATTTAATATTGTTAAAAATGTATACTCGTAAGTTGGTCGATACAGAAATACTTCAGTGAGTGTGAAAAATCTACATAAAAATAAAATTTCAAAGAAATAAATATCAAAAATTGGTTTGAACAACATTGACCATTGTTAGCAGTTTTACGAAAACTACAAAAATTATACTCATAAGTTTGTTGTTATAAAAAACAAGAAAAACAAACTTATTATTTTTTTAACATCTACATATCTTTATGCTAAGTCTCTTATGAGGTTTGCAGAGACTTTCGGGTGACAAATATCACAATCCTTACACATAGGCCTGGCTTCCTTCACATTCACACATTAACCTTATCATACTAACGCACCGGTTTTCTTTTCTTGGCGATTAATACAATTTTTAATTTGTTTTTGGCAAATATTACTTGCTACTCTAAATATGTACCTACTCGTATAGCTACGGAATCCTTTAAGGGCGAGTAGGAGTCACATTTGGATATTTTATTATTTATTTAATGTTGTATCGTAAAATGATAATAGCATCTATACTTGTTTTCGTCGGCACTTGGTGGAATTCCATTGCACACACACTTTTTTGAGGTAAACGCTTGTCCACTATACATTTTATTTAATACTTTTCGTCTATAGCCAACCGGTTTCACTTTTTACAGCATCATCAGGGTTTTTTCAAAAGTGTGTATGAAATGATACCAGAAACCGTCTTTTTTCGATAAAGTACATGCATTTATTATAAAAAAAAAGTATCTTCACGCCCATATCCCCGATGAGGTAGGCAGAGGCACAACCAAGGCACCCACGACTAGCCGAAGACACTAAGTCCCACAATGTGATAGGTGGCAAGCCTATCCGCCAACCGGGCACATTTCCAATCTCGACCAACATTTTTTATTAGAAAATTGGAAAAATCCAATTTTCTTTTTGTTGGTCGACCCGGGATTCGAACCCGGGACCTCATGCAATCAAGTCCAACACCCGGACCGCTAGACCACAGAGGCGATTATTATAATGTTAAAAAGACTTGTAAGTTCACATTTCTTTTGTTTGTATTTTTGTGAAGGTATTTAGCGTACAACCAGTACGCTAAATTCCTTAAATTTTTAATTATGGTAATTGATTTCCCCGTCAGTTTTAAACCGATGTTAAATTATTTTATTCGAATGAGAGTAATTTTCGAGGTGGTCTCAAGTCTAGAGCTGGTGATGAAATCCCAGAGAAATCGAAGGAAATACGCAATGTTTTAAGCAAAAATATGATATAAATTTTAAATTGGAGCCTACTTTTTTGCAGTTTTACTACACTTCAATTATTTCTAATTGTTGTATATCCTAGCTGACCTTTTTTTTTTACTGTGATTCACTATTATCGCTTATAAAAAATAAATGTTAGACGAAAAGAAAATTGGATTTTTCCAATTTTCTAATAAAAAAATATGTTGGTCGGGATTGGAATTGTGTCCGGTTGGCGATAGGCTTGCCACCTATCACATTGTGGGACTCTTAGTATCTTCGGCTAGTCGTGGGTGCCTTGGTTGTACCTCTGCCTACCTTTTCGGGGATATGGGCGTGAAGATACTTATCTTACTTACTTATGTTAGACGATTCTCAGACCTATTCAATATGCTCACAAAATTGACAAGGGAATTTTATTTATATATGTATGTAATTTTATTTATATATATAACATATCTTCACGCTATGCCTCTTACGTGATAGGCAGGACGTACCGAAGGTCAATTGTCAAATATTTCTTATTATTGTAAGAAATAACTTAATAATAATAAAAATACAATTTTCTCTAAAAAACAAATAACATTTAAAAACTTCTTGCAGGATTCCCTCGAGTGTTGCCAACTGAGGGTGCATCAGCGCTCAATGCTCGACGACGCACTTTGGATTGCTTAGCTCCAGCTGCAGCTCCTCGTCGAGGAGGCTCCTTACGAGTTCCGAAACACCAACAAGTACCAGAAAAACCAACTATGGCATTTTGCAAGAGACGACTCTCGTGGCCGGAAGTGGACAACAATGTCAACTCTGGGTATGTATTAACATAACACCAGTAAGAGTTTATAAGATACTAGATAATAGAAATTCACACACATAATATAATATTTGTCACATTCGGACATAGCGTCTGAGCATGGATGGTCAGAGCTTAAGGTATCATGTCCAACATCTTGATACGTGGCGATCTACAACTGTGCGATTCCGAAGACATTTTTTACCTTGCATAACACCTTTGTGGAGTCTGTTACCGAGGGCGGTATTCCCAAACGATTTTGACTTAGGACCTTCAAGAAAAGAGCGTACTCGTCCATTAAAGGTCGGCAACGCATCTGTGATACTCCTGGTGTTGCGGATGTCCGTGGGCGAAGGTGATCACTTTCGATCAGGTGACCCACATGCTCGTTTATCTCCTCTTCTATGAAAAAAAAATTGAGCGGTTTTTGTTTCCTGCTTACTCTGTGAAGTTTAGGAATTGTTTGTCATGTTTAGATATTCATTACCTAAAGCTGGTTTTCCACGTTCCGTTACATTACGAATTACAATGTGAAATCCATTGAATAAGGGTTTCATATGAATAGTCCAAGAACAGTAGATGCTCATTGCAAATGATCCTATAAATTAGTTATACCATCTAGGTACTTCGCTTTTCTATGATCAGTCAGGCCTTTTTATTGTAAAATTTAACTTTGTTTGCGTTAAGTTAAAGTAAAGTAAACATATAAATAAATAGTCTAACTTTGGAATGTAATGCCCTTACATGTTATTAGGCGTCCACTATTGTTTAAATCACGTTTGGATGTAACAATAATAGTTGTTGTATTTAAGAACGCGTGCAGTCTGTCTAAATTTTTTTGTTCCTTAAAATGTTGTTTATTTCAAATATTTAATTACTCAAAACAAATGATTGACAAACAGTTCTTTTTTTTCCTGAATATAGCACAGACACGTCGTCGGTATTGAATATTATAAGAGATTGAGTGCAAATGTTTGAGTGCCAGCTGTACGTTATAATCAATTGAATGAAGTCTGTGGGAAACTAACTTAAGTTTATTACCGAAAAATTAATTATTAATGTTTAGTCTCAAATCTCATTATACATAATATAATGAATCCCTATTTCCCTTGGTCATCGCATCACTTATGACGGATGAACCAATTTTATTCTTTCTTCTTCTTTCTTTAGGTTTTGGTCTTCACGTTAGTATTTAGCCATTAGTCAAGTAGTAATTTGCATCAAATTTTATATCAATTTCAATTAATTTTAATTAGTCATCAGTCATAAGTCGTCAATAAGTCATGTCAGGCTCTTGGGTAAAACGGTGGCCTTTTTACACAAGCTCATGTAATGAGTTTTGGCGGCAACAAAATATACGATACGCTAATTTCTTCATGATTATTTCATTTGTGCACTTTCACTAAACAAAATTGTACAAAATGCCACCAAAATTGACTAATTTTACTCAATATTAACACGAAATTCAATAATTATGAAAAACTTCGACCATCTTTTCTCTCGATGGCGCCAAAAAAAAACACCAATTTTATTAATTGTTGTATTAATTTCTATTGTCAAAAAAAAGAAAGTTTTTTTTTAAAGGAAGGTTTTATAACAAACATGTGACTTTATTTTAATTTTTAAAGACAGAACAGCGTATTTCGTGCCAGTTTGAATAAAATAATAATAAAAGTAAATAACCAAATAATAATAATAAATAACCCTGGACCAATTACACAAATTGAATCTAACCCCAATGTAACCAAATTATATGCCTGTGTTAAGGGTGTGAGTCAACGATACTAATACATATAGATACTTAAATATACCAGAACAAAAATTAGTAATCACCCAGACTCGGAAATCTCCATCACATAAGCGCCTGCCCTCTTTGGAAATTGAACCTGAACCTCGCAGTTTGTCGGTGGAAGGCGTGTACGCTACGAGGCAGTCAAAAATCTGATAATTGTTTTTTTTTATTTGTTAATTTTTGACAGAAGGATTATTAAAACGAATATAATTAATTATTCTTTGTTAGGACAGGACAACGTCGGCCGGCTTAGCTAGTCTCATAAAAAAATAACCTATATTTCCCTTGGTCTTCGTTTTACTCTTGAAATGATGGAGTAACTTTAATAACTCTTTTTTTATTGTATTATTTATTGCTAATCTATCCCCGGGACGAACTAAAAAATATAGAAATTGCGTATTTCTAATTTTCTAATAAAAATGTTGTTGCCCAGGGTCGGATATGTCCCTGGTTGGCGATAGGCTTGCCACCATCACATTATGGGATTTATTATCTTCGGCTAGTCTTTTATTTTCAGTTTTGGAGTCGGTTTTTTTAACGTAGTTATTTTTAGAAAGAAGTTCCTTATTCTTTAATACTTTTAAGTTTATTAATGGTTTGATTTAATTTAATAATCTTATAAGTAAATATATTTATAGCATGGTATAAGGCTATATATAATATAAAGTATCTTCACGCCCATATCCCCGAATAGGTAGGTAGAGAGATACAACCAAGGCACGGCAACCTTTAAGGGCGAGTAGGAGTCACATCTGGATATTTTATCATTTATTTAATGTTGTATCTTGTTTTCGTCGGCACTTGGTGGAATTCCATTGCACACACACTTTTTTGAGGTAAACGCTTGTCTACTATACATTTTATTTAATACTTTTCGTCTATATCCAACCGGTTTCACTTTTTACAGCATCATCAGGGCTTTTTCAAAAGTGTGTATGAAATGATACCAGAAACCGTCTTTTTTCAATAATGTACATGCTTTTATTATAAAAAAAAGTATCTTCACGCCCATATCCCCGATGAGTTACAGGCAGAGGTACAACCTAGGCACCCACGACTAACCGAAGACACTAAGTCCCACAATGTGATAGGTGGCAAGCCTATCACCAACCGGGCACATTTCCAATCCCGACCAACATTTTTTTTTACTTTATGTTGGCGACCTGGGATTCAAACCCAGGACCTCATGCAGCCAACACCCGGACCGCTAGACCACAGAGACGATAATATAACCTTACTAAATATCTGTATAGCATGTTGCTGAATGATGATCTGTCTGTAATCTTGTCACTAAGTCACCTAAATGGATCAAATTTACTTGCGAGATTAGATTCAATTTAATAAAAAAAATATAATGGCCGAATTGAGAAATTCCTTCTTTAATTTAAAGAGCCCATTAAAAAATAGGTGAGGCGTTAGATTTCTAGCCGGGCCAGTTGCCGCATTCTACTACCAGTAGCTTAGTTGTTAACCATGTAACCTGTGCTCGCCTGTGCTGTCAGGCAGGTATGCTTTGCACAGGAGAAAAGGACCAACACGGGAAAATGTACAAGAAATTAAATATTCAATCGTGATAATTTTACTGCGCACAAACAATTTTTTTAAGTTTTAGCTAAATAATTAAAAAATGTGTCTTTACGTCAGTGTCACCAGACAGGTAGGCATCCACGACTAGCCAAAGACGTATTCTACACAGCGATAAGTGGAAAACCTATTGCCAACCGGGGATTCAAATCCAACCCCACGCAAAGTTGTTTTGATTAGAAAATCGAAAAACCAATGTCCCTTTTTCTGCCCAATCCAGGAATAGAACCCGAGATCTCAATAAGACTCTAGACCACTTGGCTGCAGAGGAAATTTAACAATTATCAATCAAAATGAAAATACACCTCAAGAACACTCAGAACAATCAATAAAATATTTAATTTTGGTAATGGTTGTAAATAAAGTCAGGCGAAGTAATACGAAACAGCGGTCTCCCGTAGTTAGATGACTTAATTTATCAGCGGGGCTCCGGCCTCCATTCATTGTATTGGGTATTTGATTAAAACTGAAACCTATTGCGGGTTTATGGGTTCGAATTTTTCAGCATTAGAGGACCGGCTTTATTTATTAAGGCTGTATTTTTTTTATTGAATTAGGCGCCACTTTTCTGAAATCCGTTATAATAGATAACATGTCTTTATTTTTTTTCGGTTTACACGGGTTCCGCGGAATTATCAAAATAAAGGCATATTATACATCTAACGGTGAATTTTACAATTGGTATATATTTTACGCCTCGACGGAAAAGGAGATTTGTTGTGTTTGTGTGTTCTTTTCAGCATTAGAGGACCGGCTTTATTTATTAAGCCTGTATTTTTTTAATTGAAATAGGCGTTACTTTCCGGAAAAAAAAGTAAAAAAAAAGTATCTTCACGCCCATATCCCCGAAGAGGTAGGCAGAGGCACAACCAGGGCACCCACGACTAGCCGAAGATACTAAGTCCCATAATGTGATAGGTGGCAAGCCTATCGCCAACCGGGCACATATCCTATCCCGAGCAACAATTTTTTTTATTAGAAAAGTGGAAAAATCCAATTTGCTTTTTGTTGCCCGACCCGGGATTCGAACCCGGGACCTCATGCAGTCAAGTCCAACAACTGAACCGCTAGACCACAGAGGCGATCATCCGTTATAATGGATAACATGTCTTTATTTATCTAATAAACTAAATTCAGGAGTGGTACACACACAGTCTAGGTGTGTGTACAACTCCTGAATGAATGAATCGATTTAGATGCATTTTTTTGTTTGGATTGCATATTATATGTATTCAAGCCACTTGATTGTAGCGATACAATACAAATAATAGCGACAGAGATTAATGGTAGAAATAGTTATAGAAATATCTATTTAAAATATAATGGTAGTGATTCTGCCGATCACAAACTAAGTATAGAATCTTAAATCTAAATAAAATTATTTAATTTGCAATTTTGGCGGAAAATTGCAAATTAAATAATTTTATTTAGATTTAAGTATGGATTTCCGCAAAGTAACGCCTTCTATTAATTTTCTTAAGCATATAATCTTTTTTCAAATGAAACTAAAACAAAAGAGATGAAACTCTAGACAGATTAGTCCGAACATGCCAAATTGTCAGATTAAAAAATCAACATTTTCCGAGTGAATAAACGTCAGTAGAACAGCCGTGTATAGACTAATCTGACAACACTAAAAGCGTTTTGTCTCTTTCTATTACTTCCGTGGAAACAAGATTAGTAATAGCTTAAAATTAGTTTTGTGAGTATGCAAAAAAATTGCTACCAATATCTCATTAAGTACACACCTTGATACGTTACACAAAGTTGGTCTGGGTCTCCTGTGTAAATAAGTCTTGTCTTTTTGCCAAGTAGTTCGTAAGAAGCGAGCAAAAGTTATATGAATATGAATAAAGACCACTAATGTCGAGTACGCAGCAAGTTGCCTACGTAGGGATTCACTGCTTCACCTATTCCTGCCGCTGTTATGATAGTCTCATTATCTGGTGCGGAAAGTGGAGTGGACGGTAGACTTGGACAATAATTAGAGTCGGCAACAAGATAGACTCGCCTTCAGCATCGCTGGTGTCTATATGTGGTTACTTAGAATCAGGACGCGTAAGATGCTAAATTTCAAATTGCTAAGTTATCATTGCAATGCTTTTTCATAAAGCATGAATAAACACTTGGTAAAAAAATAAAAAAAATGTGCAAAATTGTTTCGAAAAAACGAAATATTTAGTATAATGGATTTATTCAAAGCATGTACCAAAAAAAAAATCAAAAAAATATAGTAAAATAATTTAGTACAATCAAAACGGCGAGAACCGACTTGATTAGATTTTTTTTAAGAATAGCAAATGATTTCAAAATGGTCCCACATAAATTGTATCAACATCTAGCGGTTTTTAGTTAGGTTTACTTAATAGTGCATATATTTTTCTTTTAACTTGACGTCTTCATTATTGATGGCAATGATAAAACTAATATGGCACCAAGTCGGAATCATGATCTATCTTTCTAATCAAGAACGATCAAAATCGGTTGGCAATGGGCCGAGTAATCGCGTAACAAACATACAACTCCTCTTTACGGAGTCGGTTAAAAAGGATGTAACATGATTCCATAAATGTTACTCGCTATATTTTTTGTGGCTATGTATTTTGAATTCTAAAGAGTAAGTAACCTATAATTTTTTTCCGATCTATTTTTAAAACAGACACAACTTCTTTTACATTTTATTTGTCGAGATCTTGTTTGAGATATAAAAATAAAGCCATTTAAACAAGGTGACCTTTAAAATGTAAATGGTAACAACTCCGAGAGCCTTTTGTTTTATTTTCCCTCTTTCTTCAACACTCGGAAACTGCATTAATTAATAAATGTGTTTAAAAAAGTAAATACGTAAGTATCTTCACGCCCATATCCCCTGAGAGGTAGGCAGGGGCATAAAAAAAGTATCTTCACGCCCATATCCCCTGAGAGGTAGGCAGGGGCATAAACAGGGCACCCACGACTAGCCGAAGACACTAAGTCCTACAATGTGATTGGTGGCAAGAATATCGCCAACAGGGCTCATATCCAATCCCGAGCAACGATTTTTTTATTAGAAAATTGCAAAAACCCAATTTTCTTTTTGTTGCCCGACCCGGGAATCGAACCCGGGTACCTAATGCAGTCAAGTCCGACAACTGAACCGCTAGACCACAGAGGCGATATAAATGCGTTATTCCTTCAAACTTTATCTTGAATACAGTTTTTTTAAGGAAAATGAAATTATTGTATCCCTTTTACATGGCAAGTTATAATTGACTTATAACCCTCAGAAGCAATTATGTAAACGGTACAAGGAGTATCCTTCCGTCACAAAGTTAATTATACCACGTTTGAAACGGTTTGTGTATTCAATTATACAACGTTTGAAACGATTTGTCTATTTAATTATACTACGTTTGAAACAGTTTTGTTCTTCTATTTATATGTTTAGTTTTGCAGCAACTCGTTTAATGTTGTATCCGCTGCATAACCCGGACTATAACAAAATTAAGTTGTGTTCTTGTTCGGATATTAAGTTAGCTTTTATATAATTTTCCGCTTGTTTAGATTGCTTTGTGGAAAAGATCATACATAATACAGCTCATAAAATACGAACGGTTCATTATAAACTCAATCATTGGTGGTAGTGCTGTGCAGAAACTTTTTCGGGTACCTAGGTATCAACTGCATTTTGCAATTTTTCCCAAGTTCTGACTCTATTCACGTTGGGTAGGGTACTGACCGCGACCGTTCATTCTAGAGGTCAGCGAATAAGCATCAAGCATACGGATATCCTGATGGTAAGAGACAACCGTAGCCTATAGACACCATAGATGTTACAGGAGCAGCGCTGTCCTTAACCGGAATGTTAAGCGTATTGTTCAAGTCTATCGAATATTCTCTTGGAACCGAAACATGACAGATTCATTACAGCGTCTGGAATACTCAGCACTCTACAACCAGTGTTGTTGTTGGAAATGACATATACGAGGGCCATTTAATAAATTTTTAGCCAAAGAAAAAATAAAGAAAATTTTGAGAAAGTAATGATTTATTTTTCAACATAGTCTCCTTTCAATTCAATACACTTGGACCAGCGATGTCTCACTCAACTATGCATCTACTCGTATTTTAGAAATCTTGGTCAAACATATTGAACGAGTGGGAGAGTCTTTCAAAGAAATTTGATCAAATACTTTACATAGAAATTGGACAAAGATCTTTGACCAGTGGAATGCCAGCCTAACATGTGTATGTACACTAGACAAAATCATAAAAGGGTTGGGCTTACAAGTGTGTTGGAACGCGCAACAGGTCACATTGAGAGGTGACCTACTTAGGTAACACGTATTACCGACTATCCTGCTAATATTTATTATTTGTATTGTTTGTTGAGTTTTATTAACACTTATTTTTTGTGTCCTTATAATTAATTTGATAACATTTTCGAAGTTAAACTTTTTAATACCCCAACGGAAATAGGCGCGCGCGTGTGTGTGTGCGTGTGTGTGTGCGTGTGTGCGTGCGTGCGTGCGTGCGTGCGTGCGTGTGTGCGTGCGTGTGTGTGTGTGTGTGTGTGTGTGTGTTTGAAAGCTTAGATATAAAAACATCATTTTTCAGTTTTTAAAACTATTCTTTTTAGGAAACATAATATGTTATTGTGTTTACTTTTTACCACATACTTTAGATCAGTGGTTCCCAAACTTATTTCATGTAACGCCCACTTTGAAAATCAGTTGTTTTGTAGCGCCCCCCCTCGTTTTTTTCTTGTCAATAACCTCAATAACATATTTGTTGCGCCTAGTTTAAAAAAAAAAACATTTTTTTCAAGATTTATACCGCCCCCCTCTAGGCTTCCAGCGCCCACAAGGGGGCGTTATCGCCCACTTTGGGAAAGGCTGCTTTAGATGTATGAACCGTTTGACTTTATGGGATGTCGTGTAACTTTAATAGGAACCCAGTTGTGAACATTGGTTTGCCTCCATCCATATATCTAAAATAATAATACGATATCCGTATGCTCGGTAGAGCTCATTTCACCAAGCTCAGATAAGTTATATCCCAAGTTTAAACGTGCATTTTTTTATGATATTGGAAGGCAAACAAGCAGACGGGTTTCCTGATGGAAAGAAATTCACGCCGCCTAGAGACACCAAAGGTGGTAATGGTGCGTTGCCAACCTGAGGCCGGGATGTTAGGCCTCGAGCAAAAGTAAGTTTACCGGCTATCTTACCCTCCAAACCGGAACACGTCATGACGTTATGGCGGCAGGAATAGGTAAGGCGGTGGTACTAATCCGGGTGAGTCGCTGCGAAACTCTACCACCTAGTCAGATGTCACGGTGTTGGTGAAGGTAAACCTGTGATCGCCTTTTACGTGCTGCCTGGCAGGCAGGCAGATGGTCTATTCTACAAAGGAGCCTGGACCAACACGGGGAAAATTGCTCTTAGGTAGCCGTATTTACATTTCACCATTTGTTTAATCTAGAAACAAGAAGTTATTCTGGAGATGAGAGTTATCCCGTTCGTTTGTTAGCGTATAATGTTTATATGTTGTCTTTAAACTAATGTTGAAAGATGTCGAGGAAACTATCATTCTATTTTAAAAAAAAAACTTATTTCTGACAGTGAGAGTGAAAAGAAGCGAAGACCTTGGATCTAGAACGAATCATAATCGTTACAAATAAGATGAAAACGTAGTTTCCACCAAGGTGACCCTTGTTGGAAGGTGTGATCCAGACAAACGTCTGGATAGGCTAGGTCACAACTATATGGCTACCACGGCTAACCGAAGACACTTAGTCCCACATTGCGATTGGTGGCAAGCCTATAAGCCAAGCCGACCCGGGGATCGAACTCTTGACCGCGATAAGTCAAATCTGACTCTTGACCGCTAGACCACAGATCTCGAATCTCGAAGAGTCAAACACACATTAACCTTCTCCTTTTTACAAAATTAGTTAAACATTATACAAAACGATACTAAAACTTATTAATTTCACGAATTTAATGAATGATTTTTTTAAGAATTTCATAAATACGAAATTTAATTATTATAAAAAAAGTGCGTCCATCTGTTTTCTTGTCACGACCAAAACTTTTATTTAAATTTGTTATTTTTACGTTGGACTTTAAGTGAGACACATACATACACTCGAACACTAGCACGCACGCACACAAGACTACAGCTCCTAACACCCTTCTATCCTCATTTATTGTATGAAAAGAAATGCTGTTCCCATACAACTCTCTTTTACGAGTGGTGCGGCTGTTTACATGAATTATGGACAACGGACATAATTGCAGGGTCGAGCGTAATGGACGCAAACTTGTAATTTTGCACTTAGAGGTGTATATATTAGGAACATACATATATCATAACTAGTGATGTTCCTGATCGTTTATTTCATAGAACCGCGGATATTGAGCCGAATACGGATATTTGGTGTCAATATCCGCGGATGGGAACAAAAAGCTTAATTTTTTTACTCATTTGGTTTCAGTTTCGAATTCTGAAATGATAATTGATGCCACTTAATGCTTTGTGTAATAGACTGGATGTTTTTTAACTTGTCTTATTTGGTTCTTTCTTTGTCACTGACTCCAAAAGGATGTCATCGATTGAATTTATGACATACATACTAAAATATGTTTGTGACGCGATTACTCGTAGAGTAACAAACCAAGTTTGATGTCTTTTTTGGAAAGACAGGTCATGCTTCTAAATTTCAGATTTGACCAGTGTTTTAAGAGTTATGTTTGATCTTCTTTTTGTGTGCTAATTACATCATTGACATAGATGTCAACATTATGCACAAATCAAAACTACGTGTAAGATATTGAAAAAATGTCAAATTGCAACATCCTAAAGAATTTTGCAGTTTTACAGTGCTTAAACTATTTTTGTATAGTTTAGTTTGATACTGGAGAGTAGAGAGCATATTTTAGTTTTGTGTGATGTAATAAATTAAAAAAGGAAAAGTACACCAAGTATGAATAGCTTTTCACCTCTTTATTTTATATTTTATATTAAAATTTAACAACGTAAAAGACGCCAAAAAAGTAATGGATCAAGATGCGGATCCGTATTGTCCCTAAGATATCCGCGTTTATCCGGTACATCACTAATTGTAACTAATTGATTACCTGCGACTTCCTTAGCGTTGAATAATTACTTTTACTTCTTTGGTAAAATCAGCATTATTTTCTTACAAACTTTCAGCCCCATTAAGTATAATCATTTTTGATTAGATTTTTTTAGAAGTATCTTTCGTTTAAACTTATGTCTTTATTTACATACACATAAAATTTTATCAAAATTGGTCCAGCTATTTAGCGTAAAAGCGAAACAGATAGACAGAATTTCATTATTTTAATTTCATTATATTAATTCAGATAGACAGATTTATAATGAGGGTGTAAAATACATCGACTTTCAACACTAGATTGTTATACAGTGTAATATATAGCAAATACAATTTGCCTTCTGCCTTTAGTCAAGCTTAATTAGTTTATAGGCCTTGGTTGACATTCCACGATCTAATTGATCGTGTTTTATCCGAGGGTGGTGTTAAGAGTCTCCAAAGCGGCGAGCTTGTATGAAAAGAGTAGGTAATAAACAGGAAAGACGCTATGCAAGTCTGGAAGGACTTGGCATTTGGTACTCGATTCTCTTTGCCTACGTTGTAAGGGCCTGCGCAGATGTAATTTATATCCATTAACTACCTGATTTTGATAAATCGGGATTAGATTATACAAAATCATCAGTCAATGTCACAATCAGTCATATTAGGTAAAGCGGTAGCATCCTTACCTAAGTTTATAGGGTGGGATTCAGGGTCGTCAAGAAAACTCAAAATATTCTAATTTTTAATTAAAACAAAATAAAATTATGCAAAATGTGACTAAATTTAATAATCTTACTCAATATATAATTGTCTTCCACGAAAGCCGATAACTAGTATAAAAAAGCTGCATCCATCTCTTCTCCCAATCCCGTCAAAACTCTGGTCATAAGTTTAACTTATATTTTACTAGCGATCTGCCCCGGCTTCGCACAGGTATGAAATATACATATAAACCTTCCTCTTTAATCACTTTAGACATTGGGATAGAGAATGCGACTTTACTTTATACTAACATTTATAGAAAAAAAATTCGGTATTCGCTATAAGGTGACAAAATATATCTAGATGGAAGATGGTATATAATAACTGATTTACAATGGAATATGGTAAAGATCATGCTATCATGATATATATTTGGCGGTATATTTGACCGTCTCGTTTGTCGAATGGCTAGCGTACACGCCTAACTACACTGACCATCCGCGAGGCTCGTGTTCGATTCCCGACGGGGGCAAGCGTTAGTGAGATGAACATTTCGATG
>NJDC01001919.1:16973-28726 GCA_002245475.1 Calephelis virginiensis | reverse complement strand
GTGTGTGTGTGTCAAAATGAAGACATAATTTAATAATCACGAAAATATACGACCGCCTTTCCTCTAGACTTCGCAAAATTCATTAACAACTAATTTTATGTTTGGTAAGTTTTACTAAACCCTCAGATTAAGGATTACATATCGAAATATTTCGGTATAAAAATTCAGACAATGGTGGTCATTTTGTTGCGCAGTAACTAAACTAATTTTAAATCATCGCTATCTTCTTTCAAATATTGTAATAGAAAGAGAAATCGCTTTTAGTGCTGCCAGATTAGACTGTACACGACATTTCTACTGGCGTTTAATCTATCACTCGGAAAACGTTGATTAAAAACATCACAATTTGACAAGTCCGGACTAATCTGACTTGTCTAAAATGTTCCATCTTTTTTGTTTTTGTTTCATTTGAAAAAGATAGCATGGAAATTAAATTAAGTATAGTTTGTGAACAGCAGAATCACCACCAATATTACCCTCCTCGTAGCTAGGGACTGGCCATACGTTGCCAGGGTTACAGATTCAAGGAGCATTTTGCCAACCAATAGTCTGTAGTTATTTTGTCAATTATTAATTTTGTTAATTATTACAATTGAACGCGCAACATTCAAACCTCGCCAAAGGCTTTATTACCTCCCCTATAACGCGATAGTAGGTACCTATCACATTTTCTAAGAAATATACTAAACTATTTATATCTTAGGATAATGATACAAAGCCAAACTTAATATGAATATAATTTAAAATCTTGCCTATGTGGTCTAGCGGCAGTTGGACTTTGAGGTTTTCGGCTTGATCCCCGGATCGAGCAACCAAAAGAAAATGTGTTTTTTTTTTAATTTTTTAAAAAAAGTAACGTGGAAACCGGATTGTACATGTGCCCGATTGGCGATAAGCTTGCTATCTATCATATTGTGGGACTTAGTGTCTTCGACTAGTCGTGGGTGCCCTGGTTATACCTCTGCCTACTTCTTCGGGGATGAGGACGGTAAAATAATTTTCATACCATGTACACTGAAACAAATGATACTGAAATACCCAAACTTAGAAATACCCCCCGTGTTGGTCCGGGCTCCTTTGTAGAATAGACCATCTGCCTTCCTTGCCAGGCAGCTCGTAAAAGGCGACCATAGGCTCACCGTCACTAACACCGTGACGTGTGACTAGGTGGTAGAGTTTTGCAGCGACTCGTCCGGATTGGTACCACCGCCTTACCTATTCCTGCCGCCATAACGTCATGACGTGTTCCGGTTCGGAGGGTAAGGTAGCCGGTAAACTTACTTTTGCTCGAGGCCTAACATCCCGGCCTCGGGTTGGCAATGCACCATTACCACCTTTGGTGTCTCTAGGCGGCGTGAATTTCTTAACATCAGGAAATCCGTCTGCTTGTTTGCCTTCCAATATCATTAAAAAAAATACATGCAACAATGTTCAATACAGTATTGCCAGCCCCTGTCGGAAATCAAACCCACTTTTCGCGTATAGTGGTGTCAGGTGGTTAATCTACCTCAGCGGTTCTCAATCTTTTTTGGTGAAGGAACCCTTTTGGAAAGCAAAATCCTTGACGGAACCCTACAATAAAACAATGGTTTTGAAAGTGTATTCTTTAATAAAACACAATTAAAGTACAATCTAACAGTTACAAAACAAATACTTATAATAATTGAAGACAATAAAAAAAATCAAATGAATGGGAAGTATGAAATTGTTTTTTTATTTTTATCAATTGATTGATATCAGGTTTGATAGAGGACATTTGAAGTCTCATATCAGGTTCGGCGTCCAGTCTATTGCGGTATTTTGTTTTTGAGGCTGCATATATTGTGAATCCTGTTTCGCACAAATATGTTGTCGGGAACGGGAGAAGAATATTGAGAGCCATTTCGGCAAGCATTGGATATTCAACACGGATTTTGCACCAAAAATCGTTAAGAGGCATCGTTTTAAAAAGTGACTCCATAGATGTGTCTGATGACATTTCTACAAGAGATTCATATATCTCGTTCGATATACTTTCGGGTTTTTGTAAATTGGATAAAAAAGGATTATGAATCCATGAATTCATTTTCATTTTTGTGTTGAAGTGAGATATTCGCCCAATTCTTCAAATACATCATCTTGGAACATATCTGAGTCGTTTTCGCTGACATACTCACTGAGTGACGTAAAGCTTTCTATTTCTCCTTTTCTGACACAATTAATCCAAAAATCTAATTTTCTTTTGAAGGCAGTTATTTTGTCACCGGCCTGCAACACTGTTCTTTGTTTACCTTGCAATGATAAATTTAAATCGTTCAGTTTTTGAAAGATATCCGCCATAAAAGAAAGTCGAAATAACCAATTTTTATCAGACAAACGGTCTTTCAAATTAAAAGAAGTTTCTGAAAGAAACATTTGTAACTCGACTCTAAGCTCAAATAGCCTTGTTAAAGTTTTACCCCGAGACAACCATCGCACTTCTGTATGAAGCAGCAGTGTTTTATGTTTGCTGCCATAATCTTCACACAATAATGAGAACAATCGGGATTGTAGTGGTCGTGATATGATAAAATTAATTATTTTTACCGCTTCATCCATAACTAATTTCAGATTTGATGGCATTTGCTTCATCGCAAGTGCTTGTCTATGCAGGATACAATGGCTGAAACTACAATTAGGAGCTTTATTTTTTATTCGTGACACTAGTTCTGCTGTATTACCTGTCATCGCCTTGGCCCCATCTGTACAAACGTCAATGCAGTCGTTCCAACTGAGATTATTTTCCCCAAAAAATATATTTATTTTATTAAAAATTTTCTCTCCGGTTGTGTTTGTGGCCAGCGGTGAACACATAAGCATGTCTTCTTCAAAAGAACTTTCATATTGATATCTCACGATAACCAGCAAGATAGCCAGACCAGCTACATTAATAGACTCATCTATTTCCAAGACGAATCGTGTTTTTTTGTAGACGTGTAACCAGTTCTTGTTTGACGTAACTTGCCAGATCATAAATTCGCCGCGAAACAGTATCGTTTGATAGCGGCACATTAGAAAGATGTTTGCAGATTTTTCATTTCACCTGCTTGTGCAATGCGATAGCTAACTAAATATGATGCCTCTGTGGCCTTTTCATTGATAGTTTGAGTAACATGCATCATAGTTTTTTGACTTTTCAATAACTGCTCTTTTTTACGTAGAAAAAATTCCTTTTTCTTGTGTTTAGACTCGGGGTGTACAGTTTCGAAATATCGACGCAACTTAATAGGTGCCATAGAACTATTAGGAAGCAGTTTACTACATAACATGCAGAGAGGTGATCTGTTGGAATCAACAAATCCGAAACTGATGTATGATTCATCATACTTCCTTTTTTTCGCTTTTGAAACCGTGGAACTTGACGTCGTTGTATAATCGTCTTGATCGGTAACGGCTTCGTTAGAAGATGTTGTTGCATCACGTTGAATGCCTTTAAGCCAACGCTCCATTCTTCTTTATTAATAATTTACTTGTCAGGATGGTGGGGTCAAAATAACGCACGATCATTACTGCGTAGAAGAGTTTAGTTCAAAAAAGAAAATAATTGTACAAAACTGATACATACAATCAGAACCCAGCACTGGAACAATAAACACTTTGTTTGTAGCACGTAGGAACTTATCGCTTCGAACGCTAATCGTCGACTGACTCAGTGTAGGTGCGCGATCGTCGTATTTAAAGTCCTAGCCTCGATCTCGAAATTTCTCAAAAGTACTCGAGTCGGCGCCTTTGATAAATAAAAAGCCGAAATAAAAATATAAATAAAAAGCGATGTAAACAATCTCGGCTTTACCTTTTAAAAAAAGAGTCGAAAGTCGCTTGTTTACAATTATAGCGTCTAATCTCAAACTTCTCAAAGGCGGCTTTTGTCAGAGGGGCTGTGCACTCACAAGTAGATATCGGCGGTCGCGGGCAAAGTAAAATCGTACCAGGCAACTAAGTTCGATAGCGCCTTGTGAATCGTGCTACACCACGTTAGAACAGTTGAACATAGAGATTTTTTGCATTTTTTTTTCTATTTTCTCGTGGAACCCCTACAGGGGTATCGTGGAACCCTAGGGTTCCACGGAACACACTTTGAGTATCGCTGATCTAACTATTTGACATACGTGTGGCCAAAATATTACATTTTAATAGAATACGTAATTTATATTCAAGTTGCACTAAATCTGTACCATGGCTGTTTTGAGGTTAAACCTAAGTTTATTGAAGTTGTTCTAGAACAGTTGCGGCAAGTTACTAACGCTTGTAACTTTTGGATTTGATTAGAATCTTTAGAGTTCAAAAAAAAGTGTATACGAGCCATATGTAGTGCTAATCAATTGCATTCTTGTAAACCACTTTTTAAATCCTTAAAAATTTTACCGTTACCTTGCTTATATATTTTGGCTGTATGTGTATTCGTAAAAAAACATCATCATTTGTTTAATACTAGAGTACACGCGCGGGCTACTGGCTATTGTTTTGGTTCATAACTTCGTGAAATCGCGTGCTTCAACTTTGAGTCTCTAGCTAAGCTCCGATTGGTTGTTGCTCGACGCATTCAGTGTGGCGTGAGCGATCGACGCTGGCGCACGTGTGAGAAATAACGATTTAAAGTTGTTGGGCTACGTATGTAGCCCATTCGTGCACTGGCGTAACTTCTTAGGAGCGGAATATTTTTTTAATTTGATGTAAGTATTCATCTTTTCTTAGTAATTTTTGTATTGTATATTATATTTATAGCCTGTAAACTTACTGTTTGTTGATATTTTATTAACAGATTGCTAAATATGGATCGGAGAATGGAAGAAAACGTGTTGAGATGGCTAGAAGAGGAGTCAGATCAGGATGATTTGATTGTAAGTGAACAGGAAGAGGATTTGAGAGAAGAAGAAAATATAATTCACTCTCCACACTCCACTGATACCGAGCAAGAAGATCAGATTGACGAAAATAGTAAGAATGCTGAACAAAACAATAGTGATTCGGACGACAGTATGCCACTCGCAGAATTAGCCACTTATAAGTCACGAAA
Organism: Calephelis virginiensis; assembly: GCA_002245475.1. Classification (NCBI taxonomy): domain Eukaryota; kingdom Metazoa; phylum Arthropoda; class Insecta; order Lepidoptera; family Riodinidae; genus Calephelis; species Calephelis virginiensis. Next base: position 23,691 of record NJDC01001919.1, on the reverse strand, counting down.
TCAAACAGAATGGAGGAAACGACCATTTCCTGCAACAAGGGTACCTTCTCATGATGTTGTACAAAGCTCTTTAGGATCAAAAGGTTCAGCTTCTAATGCCAGTACACCCCTTCAATGTTTTGAGCTATTTTTTGACCATGATGTCTTTGAATCCCTTGTAAAATATACAAATATATATATTAAGACCATAAAGAATAAATACCAAAGAGAACGCGATGCGAAGCCTGCGATTCTAACCGAAATGAGAGCGTTTGTTGAGCTACTTATAGTTATCGGTGTCAATAGATCAGGACGTCAAAATCTTAAAGACTTTTGGGACAACTCTATTGGAACGGGCTTAGAGCTGGTTTATCTCACAATGTCTATAAATCGTTTTCGATTCCTAATACGATCTATAAGATTTGATTACATCCGCGACAGTCCTCAAAGATAAGAAATTGATAAGTTTGCTGCCATACGGGGCTTTATTGAGGCTATGAGACAGCATTGTTTAGAATATTATAGTCCAAGTGAAAACTTGACATTGGATGAGTAACTAGTAGCATTTAGAGGACGATGTCGTTTTATCATGTACCTACCCAACAAACCGGCAAAATTTGGATTAAAGATATTTATGGTAGTATATACACAAAATTTCCGTATGTCTACAACTTTGAAGTATACTGTGGTGAACAACCAGAAGGCCCAATTCATGTTTACAACAAAGTGGTAGACATCACTAATAGATTACTAGAACCACTTATACATATGGGACGTAATGTTACGATGGATAACTGGTTCACCAGTTACCCAGTGGCTTTGCAGCTTTTGGAAAAAAGAATTACTGTTGTTGGTACCCTCAAGAGTAATAAGCCAGAAATACCTTCAAATTTTAAGACTAGTTGGGACCGAGAGATAAATAGCTCTTTGTTTGGGTTTCAGAAAGACTGTACACTATTCAGTTATGTGCCAAAAAGGAACAAAACAGTCTTATTATTGTTAACAAAAGCCCGAAATTATAACATTTTATTATCAAACAAAGTGTGGAGTGGATATTGTGGATAGGATGGGTAGTCAATATAACATGTATAGAAATAGTAGGCGTTGGCCACTCACATTATTTTTTAATTATTTGAATATTGCCGGTATAAACGGTCTAGTTATTCACCAGTTGAATAATCCAAATGAAAAAATATCAGAATCATTTTTCTTCAGTGTTTGGGGTTTGAGCTTGTGAAACCATTAATTTTGAAACGTATTCATCAGGATAATATTCCAACAGGCATCAAAACAAACGCAAAATTATTGCTTAATGTGTCAGAAGCTCCTCAACAAGGAAATGTACCGATCCGTGGTGGGGTTGCACGCTGTGCGTTTTGTAGCAGAATGCGCGATCGCAGCACAAGGAAAACTTCCTCAAAATGCCACAGGCGTATATGTAATGACCACCAAATTTTAAATTCTCCTTCTTGTAATGAAAATTAGTTAAAAAGTTTTTATAAATAATGTAAGAATTAAACTAAAAGTTGATTGATCTCATATAAGTAAGTCTGAAATTTTGTTAATACTTTAACTTTAAGAAAGAGAAGGTATTTTTTTTAGCTCAGTTTACTTCATAAATGTCATTTATAATAATAAACGTGTTTTATTTAAAAATTAAACTATTATTTTTCAGTACATTTGAATTTGAAATGGGCTACAAATAAAGCCCACGGGAGCACTCATGAACATTTTAGAGGCGCGTGTACCGTAGTGTTGAAACAAATGCTGAAATTTTAGGAAGTTCACATTTAAGAAATAGTGAGAAGTTGAATGTGCCTACTCAAAAACTTAATCTTTATAAAAAGAATGTGTACTGTATGTCAATTCATATATATAACAAAATTCCTGATAGTCTTAAATCGCTGCCTTTAAAAAGGTTTCGAAAGAAGCTATTTGACTTATTGTTAGATAAAGCTTACTGTAGTGTAAAGGATTTTTTGGCAGAACAGTTTAATAGATAATTATTTTTTCTAAAACTAATTTCATAGCAAATAATATTATATTCTTGGTTGCCGAGGAGTTTGTTTCGCCGTTTCTTCTCCTGACTGGCTAGGCTTGGAAACGGTGGTAGCTTACGGTAGTTAGGGTTAAATCTAATTATATTTTAAAATTTTGTTCAAATGTTTAAAACATAATATGTTATAAATCTCAATGATAATTAGATAGATATTTGGACACCACAATGTGGTGGAATATGTTGGTTTTAACAAAAATCTTTTGTTACAGCTTTTAATACACATTTTCGGCAAATAAATAAATTTCATTTTTCAAATAATTAAACTAGTTATAAATATAAATAATTGTCTTAAAAGTTAAAGTATATGTAATTAAAAAAATATTTTTTTATCAATATTAAAATATTTACACACCAAAATATGGCAGAATATGTTGATATACTTAAATATTTTTACTTAAATATTTTAACATCTCATTTACACACATATTCCGCAAATAAATAATTTTCTTTCTTTCTTTTTTTCTTTCTTTCTTTCTTTTTCTTAACTCAGGTTGGTCTTAGTTAAGCTGTCTGTTCTAGAGAGTAACAAACCAGTACGTCATTAACAAGTTAGTAGAATCCTCTTTCAATTTGTAACTTTTTTGAATGGCTAATTTGTTAACACTAACTGTTCATGCATTACACATAATGCACTAGGTAACTAGCTTGACACGTCCGTGCATCATATTAGTAGGGGAGCCCGCGATGCTAATTGTATAGTAACTCCAGCGTCGTGGGTCCCCATTGCACTTTGTCGATTAAATAGTGGAGAGTAAAAAAGGTCATGTGAGGTTTTTCTTTTTAGCGGTGCGTTAAGTGTCTAAAGCTAAAATAACAATTCCAGTCACTTGATCATAGCCGAGCTCATCAAACATTAATAATATATATGCCAGCTTGCCATAATGGACAATTAACATATATGACTTGGTTTTTGAAAGTTTCTGAACCTCCTGCTTTCGTACGTCTTGTTCAAATCATCAGAAAATTTAAATATGCACTTATTGGCATGCAATAAAACCTCTGTACTTTAATCTGACATGCTCGAGTATATTTTCAAGCCTAAAACACTTAGACAGACAACCCTGCATGCGCGCCTCTATGTAAATATTTGATACATAATGGAGGTGCTTGACCACGGTATGAGGTATCTCCCATATCTTAATCTGACGCGCCTGAGTTACTGCAAAAATCACTTCTTGGGCTCCCCTACTATATGAAATGCACTGTGTAGTATATTGCGTTGATCATAACATCACAACATAAATGACGTGAATGGATGAAAGCTAAGCTGATATGACACAAAATCTTTATTTTGAGCAAATCAATGTCACAGTTTTACGCGATGTACTACACAGTGCATTTCATATTATGCACGGACGTTTCAAGCTAGCTGCGCAGTGTATTATATATAATGCATGGACAGTTAAAGTGTTAACCTTGCGGTTATAACATTAACGGACTTTGAGAAATTGTAACATTAAAATTGTAAAAGGTGGTCCAGGTCTACTGTGTAGACCAAACCTGCCTCTATGCCTGGCTTGTACAAAGCAAACGTTAAATAGATCTATTTCAATTAATTGTTGGTAATAACAAGACCTTACGTGGTCGAGTGATGTGCAGCAATTTGGGCTGATAGGTCCACTGCTCTATCCATTCTTTCTGCCGTTAAGACAGAGTTGTGTTCCGATCCCTAACGCTTAATTGGATCATTCAATGTAGCGTTACTCAGTAATCAGTAGCGTTAGTTACGTTAATCAGTAGCGTTACTCTCGAAGCTCGATTCATGCAATATTGGAAATTGGAATCGGATATGCCATTATAGGTAGTATTGAACCCAATACTGGCGAATAATTAACATTCAGTTATTAATATACAGTAAATTAATTTATCGGTTATTTTGAGTTTATTTGTAACTAATTGTTAATAATCTGCTAGTACTGTGTTCAAAAGTACCTAAAATGATATAAATTATAAACGATTACAATATCCAATTCGTATGATATCGAGATTCCAAAACTGTAGGAATACTCATCCTACAGTTTTGGGTGCTAATGGAAATCGATATTTGTGTGTTTACATAGCTGTCTATATTTCTGAGTGTTTGTCAACTTTATTTTAGTATTTGTTGGTATTGGTATTGTTAAATAAACACTGTTACTGTGTGTGTAATTTATACGAATGTACGTAACCCAAAGCCGTCAAATTAAAAAAAAAAACTTTCAATATTACACTTTCTACAACATAGCTACAAATCATTTCGACCATGGCAGCTTTCAAAAATAAATTCGCGTGAAAACGGTCCATCTGTTTACGAGTTATGATGCAATAGACAGACACACACATGCATACGTCAAACCCCTCTTTTTCCTTCAGCAGTTTAAAATAACAAAACAAATGCTTAATCATGTAAAATACATAACATTTGTACTAGAATATTCGGACCAATGATTGAGTAGTAAGAAAGATTTTCTTCCACACTTACAAGAAGTAAAATGGCGCCTTTATTATACTACTAGTGGTCACGTGTTGGTCGAAATTCGACCATAATAAATTTTAATATCTTGTTGATAAGAACGCCTTTTTCATTTCTCAAGACCAACTACTTTGTTTTCAAACTTTTTAGTGCGCCATCTGTGATTTTTTATCGTTATCGTCAATATATTTGTTTGTGTGGGTCAAATGCATGGTAGTGTGGGTAATGTTTTATTTATTGATTTAATGTACTTTATAAGCATTATTATTTAAAAGTATTAGCGTTCTGCACTTCTCCTAAATATAAACTATAAGAGTGAAAAATTTTATGCTCCTGCGTCTGCGCAATTTTCGTAAAAAATGGTCCAAAGTTTTGGCAACACATACCTATTGATATATGTTTAGATTACTCAATAATCCCAAGAATTGGTGTTCAGCATTATATACACACTAGGTACATGTGTGTACACTAGGTACACTAGATACACTAGGTACATTATACATATCACTAGCCAACCCTGCGAATTTCGTGTCATTTGACATTAAGTTCATAAGGATAAATTAAAATTCATTCGCAGACTGGTGACGTCATGACTCGTACTAGCGTGACAACAAATGAAGCATTTTTGCAGAATGTTTTAAATTAATGTTCATGTAAGAGAATTTACAATTTGGTAATCATATTACCATATATTATATATGGTTCTTTATTATTATTTATGGTTATATATGGTATACTAGCTGCTACCTGCGGCTTCGCCCGCGTTTTCACAGAAATCCGGAGTGCGATCGGGATTTAAAATAGCCTATATGTTAATCCAGGTCACAATCTATCTGTCTTCTAAATTTCAGACAAATCCGTTCAGCCATTCGAGCGTGAAAGAGTAACAAACATCCATACATCCATACTTACAAACTTTCGCATTTATAATATTAATAGGATGGTTCTTTGAATTCTGCTGTCAAAAGTGAATCATGGCACCGAGGTTTAAAATAGCAGTAGGCCTGCGCAAAGGCCACAAAACTACAAAGATATCTTCTGGCAAAAAAGGCGTCACAGATAAAGCCATTAAAATCAGGCCAGCCCGATTAAAAGGTCTGCAAACCAAACACTCAAAATTTGTACGTGATTTAGTCCGGGAAGTAGTTGGACATGCTCCATATGAAAAGAGGGCTATGGAATTGCTTAAGGTGTCCAAAGATAAGCGTGCTCTGAAGTTCTTGAAGCGTCGCTTGGGCATACACATCTGCGCCAAGAGGAAGCGTGAAGAAATGAGCAATGTTCTTGTACAGATGAGGAAGGCAGCGGCCCAGGCACACCACGCTACCCACGCTCATTAGATACACAATATATCTAAAATGCACTACCATTTTAGCCTAAACATACTACGTTATATTTAAATTTGGACGGTCCACTCGTTCAGTGCGGGAAAAATAAAATTTTGTTTTTTCTGATTTCCTCGCAGTTGAAAGGGGTAAAAAGTATCCCTTGTATATGTATTGTGTTGTATGTGTATTGTAGGGGATAGCCCCTGGTTCTAATGCACCACTTATCGATTTTCAGCCAAATCTGTTCACCCGTTCAAGCACGATTTTCTTTTATATGTAGGTATATATAGATATAGATTATGCTGCGCGTCAAACCGCAAAATATTATTAGTGTTTTTATAATTATTATTTTGTTTAGAGTGCAAGAAACGGACGGATCGTACTTTGAAAGCTTCACAGCATTGTCATGGCGACAAGAAAACAGACGTCTGGCGGCGTTGCGTCTGGCTGATGTTCGGGCGGAACGACCACCTCCAGCTCCTCACGATCTGGGGCTTCCGAGTGTATCCGCGCAGTTGTCACATAAGGAACATGAACATTTATATACAGAGGTATATTCGCATAATATTTTGTCAAATTTTCGAGTGTTTTGAGTTTGATATATGTGTATGTGTGTCGCATCATAACGCCTAAACGTATGAACCGATTTCGATGCCGATTATTTGGAAAGCTTACGTGATCGTTATTTGAAAAGCTTACAGGTTTTTTATTTTTTATTTTAGTCAGTTTGACATTTGTGTGTGTTTGTATGTCTGTCTGTGGCAATATTACTTTTAAATAGATGAAATGATTTCGATTCCGATTCTTTCTTAGATAGTTGACGCGACTGAGGTGACTAATACTCATCATTTCATAATAGCACGGACGTAGCTGTAGCTTTGACAAGAGAGTGGGGGGGTC
>NJDC01001919.1:0-14567 GCA_002245475.1 Calephelis virginiensis | reverse complement strand
CTTGAGACGAAAGGTTACAGGTTCAAATCCTGTCTGAGGCGAAATTTTTTCTTTCTTTAAAATTTATAGAAAATTTATCCCAAGCACAGGGCAAGTGCTAAAATAAAATTTTAACAATTTTTACTTAGGAAAAATAACTTTATACCTTTATACCCAAAAAAAATAGTATCAATTAAGTAGGGATTTACGCAAAGTAAACCTTTTTTTATCAATTTATACTTATACCAACACAACGTTTGCCGGATCAGCCAGTAATAAATAGTCAATATTTATTACTATTATTCTATATTTATTTAACGAAATATTCCTTGACAAATTACACAAATTGAATCTATCCCCAAAGTAGGTAATCAAATTATATGGTTTTGTTGTGGGTGTTAGTCAACGATACTAATACATAAAAATACTTAAATAGATACTAGAATAAATTAATTAAACACCCAGACTCGGAAATGCAGACATCCAAACGATTATCACACAAATACCTGCTCCCGTCGGGAATCGAACCCAAACCTCGCGATTAGTCAGTGTAGCTAAGCGTGTACGCTAGCTATTCTACCGACGAGGTTAAATATTTATTACCACATTTATTTAAATATTTAATTACAATAAATATTTTCTATCCAGGTGTTATACTGCATCGAGAATGCTGTTGGTGCTCCAGCGCCAGACGGCCAGTTTGCAGCTTACAAAGAAGAAGTCATAGAATACGCTCGCCGGGCATTTAGAGTGCCAATAGACGTCCACTCGAGAGCGTTAAGGGCAGCAGGCAGCGAACGACCACCTACTGTCGTATTGGGGTGTGCTGTCATTGAAGCTGACGGGTTAGAAGCTAAGGATGCAAATGGTAAGTGAACTTCTTCGGGTTAGCCAGTCTGTCAGCAGGTTTTCTCCAATGTTTAGTCCCGGTTCCCAAAATAACAGTCAACAGTCTACAGACTCCGTATCTCGTAGGAGTAGTTTAATTTATAGCGACCATTGAAGGATATATAGCTTTGAATAGGTTGTTAGATTACACTTGTATTTCTCATGAGAGAATTTAGATTGCAGAATAGCCATTGTGATCTAGTGGTCCAGCGTCGAACATGACATCTTAAGGTCCCGGGTTCGATTCCCAGGTCGGGCAATAAAAAGGTAATAGAAAAAATGTACTTTAATTTTCTATTAAAAACTAGCTGTCCCGCGAACTTCGTTCTACCCGTTCAGCCAAAATTAAAATGTTGTTTTTCCTACTTTCCTCGTAGTTTTTCCCTTTTTCTTATTTTTTAAAGCTTCCCTGGACTTAGACAAATAATACCAAACTAAAATTATCCAAATCGGTCCAGCTGTTTTCGAGTTTTAGCGAGACTAACGAACAGCATTATTGATTTTTATTTGTAAGATAATGTTCCTCGGGATTGGACATGTGCCAGGTTGGCGATACGCTTGCCACCTATCACATTGTTGGTCTTAGTATCTTCGGCTAGTCGTGGGTGCAATAATTGTGCCTACCTCTTCAGGGATATGGGCATGAAGATACCTAGAAAAATAAAAGTGTTCTTAAAAAGTGTGATCATGAATAAATAAGTATAAAGGAATTGTACTGTAAATGAAAAGTTTGAATTCTTTGAAGAATACATTCCTACTAAGAAGCTTAAAAAAGTTGAGACTCTGTTTTTGTCACTAACACAGTTATATTGATAATATCATAGAGCTTAACTTTACTGGTTTGAACATACGTCTGATCTATTCCCATGAGCGTAGCGAGGTACAGACAGAAGAGGGGAAATACACCCTCACGCTAGAAGAGCGACGGTATAGTACTGCTACAATCCGAATAACGATAAAACGAGCTAGGTATGTTAAGCGTATACAAGAAATTTGTCAAATAAAGATGAATTGGATAAAGATAAGCTAAACCCAAGAATTGGTGTTCGTAAAAGGTGAGCTTGGCTTACCGTCACTAACACCGTGACATCTGACTAGGTGGAAGAGTTTCGCAGCGACTCGCCCGGATTGGTACCACCGCCTTACTTATTCCTACCGCCATATTGTCAGTGCTTGTCGTTGACAGTTCGGAGGATAAGGCAGCCGTTAACTTTTGCTCGAGGCTTAACATCCCGGCCTCAGTTTGGCAACGAACCGTTACCACCTTTGGTGTCTCTAGGCGGCATGAATTTCTTACCACCCGGAATACCGTCTGCTTGTTTGCCTTCAAATACCATAAAAATAAAAAATAAACTAGGATTTTCTTTGTCTGCCCCCTCTATACAGAATCCTAGCTACGTCCTTGTCTATTCCTATCACTATGGCGATTAGGTCGCTATTGTCGTGTTTTGGTTTTGAAGGATAATAAAGTAAAGTATCTTCACGCCCATATCCCCGAAAAGGTAGGCAGAGGTACAACCAAGGCACCCACGACTAACCGAAGACACTAAATCCCACAATGTGATAGGTGGCAAGGCTATCGCCAACCGGGCACATTTCCAATCCCGACCAACATTTTTTTATTAGAAAATTGGAAAAATCCAATTTTCTTTGTGTTGGCCGACCCGAGATTCGAACCCGGGACCTCATGCAGTCAAATCCAACACCTGAACCGCTAGACCACAGAGGCGATATAGATTGAAGGATAATAGTTTTATCATTTAAGTATCATATTGGCGACGTGTCATCACCATCGTTAGTCTTTATTAGGAAATCAGTCTGTATGTTAGTCTACTACCTGCCGCTACCTACTAAGTATATGTATATTATTATATCCATTCACTCTAGTAAATAGGCATTATAAAGCTTGGGAAATATTCCATCTTCATGTCCCCTCGTACAAATGCACGACCAAATCCTATTAATATTATAAATGCGAAAGTTTGTAAGTATGGATGTATGGATGTTTGTTACTCTTTCACGCTCGAATGGCTGAACGGATTTGTCTGAAATTTGGAAGACAGATAGATTGTGACCTGGATTAACATGCTATTTTTAATCCCGATCGCACACCGGGTTTCTGTGAAAACGCGGGCGAAGCCGCAGGTAGCAGCTAGTAGAATATAAATATAAAAATCTCGTTCCGAGCTCGGGGTATCTTTTTATCGTGGAATCAGTTGTATGATGATATTATTAGCCTCATATAAGATTCTAATGTGTTCTTAAGATAAAGAAACCCGCATAATCTTCATTTCCTTGAACGTTTTATGTTGAAAAATATTGTGACATTGTTTTATCGTTGCGATTTATGAACGGTTTGAGAAGTTTGACAACAGTCCGAAATCCCCAACTCCCTATTCCCCGTTCCCAATGGTTATTTACACTGTACTTGTCTAACGTGTTTGCTACGAGAAATGATTGGATAAATCTTCTCTAAATACAAACCGATGAAACAACACATTTTTATTCTAGAACTTAATCTGTGTTTGGGTTCAATTTCTACAAAATTTAAAGAAAGAAAAAAAATCGCTGCTTGAAAGACAGATTGGGTCGCAGCTTTCTTTAAAATTTGTAGAGATGAAACAATAATTTAAAATAAGTAAAAATTCATAAAACTAATTTTGATTTTATTCTTGATAATTCAATAATTCGTTTGACCGCCTCGTTGGTCGAGTGGCTAGCGTATACGCCTAACAACATCAACCGCGAGGCTCGGGTGCGATTCCCGACGGGAGCATGCATTTGTGTGATGAACATTTAGATGTTTGCATTTCCGGGTCTGGGTGTTTATTAAATTTATTCTGGTATCTATTTAAGTATTTCTATGTATTAGAATCGTTGATTAACACCCAAAATAAAAGCATATAATTTGCTTACTTTGGGGTTAGATTCAATTTGTGTAACTTGTCCAGGGATTTTTATTATTACATTTAGGTACTCAAAAATAAAGTATTTACCTTGATTTCCGTGGGATTCCAACAGATCCAGACTTGGTGATAATGGGACTACCTAGTACACTCTTTCAAATAAAAACAATGTTTTTTTTAATAAAAATCAGTTCGGTACGGTAACCAATGAACCTGATTCATGCAATATTGGGAATTAGAATCGAGTATGTCACTTTAGGCACTCTCGAACACAATACCGGCGAATTATTTTGAAAATTAATTAATAGTAAATAGTATTTTATCGTATTTGTTCAATTTATTTGTAACTAAATGTTAATAATCCAATAGCACTGTGTTCAGATGTACCTACCTAAAATGACATACACGATTCCAGTTTCTAATTCGTATGATATCGATATTTAGATGTAACCCTTCATTTTTTAACTCGGTAAACAAGTATTGAACAAGAATTCATTAAAAAAATCTTTCTAACTATCCGCTTCATTATTTCTATAAAATATTCAACGCACACACATATTACCTACTTCTTCTTCATAAAAAGTCTAACCCTGTGTTTAAAAATCAATTGCTGTTCGTAATTCTCTCTAAAACTCGAGAACAAATTGGCTACTTTTGGTTTTGAATTATCCGCTGTAGTCCAGGGAAGGTTTAAAAGATAGGAAAACCAAAATTTTAAGTTTTACCATACAAACAGAACGGGTGGAACAAAGTTCGCCGGGACTGGTAGTCTTTTATAATAATTTAATAATAATAATTTATTTAATAATAAAAGTTTAATAATTAAAGTTTATTTAGAAACGTTACAATATTTCAGATTAATGCAGTACGATAATAACTACATTAGTCAAAAGACTGTGTTGTAGTCATTAACGCCCACCTCCATGATATACAAAAGACGTCTCTACAATAAATACTTAAAAAAAAAACAAAATAAACTATTTTACTTACAGGAAAAAAAAGTGTTTATATTTATTAAAATGCATGCATGTGTGTGTGCGTGTGTGTGTGTGTGTGTGTGTCAAAATTAAATACAATAGTAGTAAAGCGTAGGCCAGTATATATAATAAGTATAACCGCCTTAGGTACATATTTATGTCGTTAATCGTTATAAGTAGTTAAGTACAAGCGCTTACCATTAGAAAGCCATTTTCTTTCCTATGAGAACAAAGAATAATATAAATGTAGTGAAACTGAAAAAAACCGACTCTTATGTCATCGAGGCAGTTACATTAAAATGTGTGCATTACTAAGTATTACTCAAAAACCATTCAATTAATCAATCAGTCGTTTATTAATGTACCTAAAATATTTTTTATTTTTATGATATAGGAAGGCAAACAAGCAGACGAATTTTTTGATGTTAAGAAATTCATGGTGGTATGACACCAGAGACACTAAAGACACCAAAGTTGGCAATGGTGCGTTGCCAACTAAAAAATAAGTTTACCGGCTACCTTACCATCTGAACCGGAACACGTCAACTTCAAGCGCTAACGTTATGGCAGCAGGAATAGGTAAGGTTAAGTCGCAGCGAAACTCGACCACTAAGTCAGATGTTACGGTATTAGTGACGGTAAAACTATGCTCGCCTTTTACTAGCTGTCTGGCACAGGATGTCAGATTGTCTATTCTGCCATCTATATGGTACGATATAAATATTGTTGCAGGTTTACATTACATAATATATTAACAGTTCTACACATTGTATTTAATAATTTGAAATGCAAAATTAGTTAACATTATATGACATTATATTCATTTAAACTATTATCAAAATAAAAACTTAGATTTAAAATTAAATACCCTGTATCCTCTGTCTTTTTAAATTTATCTATGTAACAAAACTAATTAAATATAAATTATTAATAGTAAAATGTTATTAAATTACCAGGTAGCAAGGAAATAACAATAGCAGTGAAAATATAAAATCTTGAAAAAATAATAATTAAAAAAAAACTCCATAATTTACGCACTTAGAATCAACGAATACTATAGTGTTTTAGTAGAATTTTGATAACAGATATAGATAGATTATATTTTGTAGTTATATGAGACTACTTCGAAATTATAACTTACTTTTCCCCAAAAAAACATATATTCGAATTGATAGCCTCCCGCTTTTTCAAGTCTAGTGTAATATTTAACCATCGCTAGTTTTTGCTCTCAATATTCTTCCAGACATTATTATGACAGCGGCTAATGTTACGCTGAATAGAGCTGTCAGTTACGAAATTTCTTAACAAATTATATCAGAATATTTACCATGAGTCGCTATCAACTTCGTGCGATAATTTATGTACCAAAGTCTATTTTTTGTTTGTTATTAAGGTCGCTGTTCAAAGCGAATATAGCACCGTAAAATCATAGTTAGGGATAGCGCACACTTGGAAACACCGCAGCGTATCGGGTCGGAGTGCATTTCACATTACACGTATGAAGTAAGTACAAATACACCGAGATGCGATGCGGCATATTGTGCGTAGCGTCATATAAAAGGTATGACAGCGATCTAGGCGGATTATAGCGCGGCGATGTTCCCCGATGCGGTCCATCAAAAGTATGCGCTTGCGTAAAGGTCCTTATTTGTATTGAAATATATACCGCTTTTGGTTTGACATTTAGTTCTCTCAGTCACCAGCAGAGGCGCTTTTTACAAATAGTTTATGGAGACGATATCGAATGTAGCACTCATGGTAAGGGCTTAGAAGCCTGAAGCGTAGGATGGTTTGGGTGAGCCTGGCACATTGAACAACTCTAAACAAGATGATAGGTATCACATCATATCGTAAGGCTAGGGTTGATCTGTCTTCGACCAAATAGCTTTTGTACCGGCGTTATTAAGGTAGCCAGATTTACATAACAATGGTGGGTGATGTTTTGGCTAAATAATGAAATTTGAATACGAATGGTATTTTCTGATAAATTAATACTACGTCGTAATCGCCTCTGAAATGTAATGGTCCATCATGTGGTTCCGGTTCGACTTTCGGGTTGGGCAAGAATCCACATGAGTTTTTTAATAGAAAATTATAAAAACACCTTTAAAAGTGATTGCATAAATTGGCAAAAGGCTTGTCACCTATCACAGTGTGGGACTAAGTGCGTTCGACTGATGCCCTATGTGCCCTGGTAGTACGCTGACTTCCTCTTCGGGGATATGCGCTTGAAGATACTAATCAGTAAACTGGAATCTGTTCTAGTTAAGAAGGACGTCAAATTATACTCGTAGTTTATACCTACCATAGGAATATATATAGAAGTGCAACAATGTTCCATAGCATTATTTTATTTATTTTAGTTATATGAATACCATTGGAATCGACATATAACTAAGCAACATCTCTTTGTCTCTTTTTAACAAATATCTATATTAGATATGCCGAAAGAGAGAACGCCATTTTTGTATAGGATCATTTTCGCTTCAATTTAAAATAACATCTTGACAGTTTTTATGCTTGCCATGTACGCCGTATTTTATTTCAAATTTTATATTGATGTATGTACTATCACTATTGTCGACATTTTATTTTATGTTCCCAGAAAAAAATATGTTTGGACAAGGTATAAAAATTTACCATTGGCATTGAAAATATCAATTACCGTCTATCGTAATAAGAATTCGTTCAAATGTATAATATTGAATCTTCTAATAAATATAAAGTTAACTGATATAAATATAAAAATATTTGCACGCCACAATTTGATAAAATATGTTGTTGAAAAGTAAAAAAATGTTACATCTTTCGTTTCATTACATTTTCCTATTCATAGGCCAACTGAATAGCAGTTGTAAGTAAATTAATAGTAGCAATGTCAATCCTATTTATCATTCAATAATTCCTATTTACCAGTCACAATAATGCCAGAATCAAAGATTGCGGCCTCTTATTGGTCAGAACGGTTGCCATATTTTGTTTTGATGGCAAGTTTTTTCGTAGGTACATATTTCCTGTCCATATGTTTAGAGGTCAATGGCAAAAAGTATATAAATACTACGTAATAAGAGGTGGGACTTCCTTAGATACATAGCAAACCCGAATTTGTATAAAGTTTAAATGAAAAAGTATAACCCGTATAATTTGAAAGTAAGTCTAAAGGCATTCAGATATAAGGCAACTAGTGTCATATGATTTGGGCGAATAAAAAACATAGCAAACCTATTTTTTTAATTTTTTGGTATGTAAAGTTGCGCTAAACTGGTCAATGGTACCTACAGATATATTTACATTAAAATTATTCTTGTTTTAATTCATTTGGTTTTTTCGTATTTCGATTCAAATTTTTATCGGTTTAATACTCAAAGGCATTCTTAATTTCTTTTTTCCCCCTTTTTCCTTTTTTTAATAGTCATTTCCTTTATTATGTTCACAGGTTATTTAAGTCCTTGAATACGTCTCTAGTTTGTAATTCCTTGAAGTTTGCACGTTATGTTTCTTCGTTAATTTCTTTGAATTATTAAAGTATCTTCACGCCCATATCCCCGAAGAGGTAGGCAGAGGTACAACCAAGGCACCCACGACTAGCCGAAGATACTAAGTCCCACAATGTGATAGGTGGCAAGCCTATCGCCAACCGGGCACAATTCCAATCCCGACCAATATTTTTTTTTATTAGAAAATTTGAAAAATCCAATTTTTCTTTTTGTTGGCCGACCCGGGATTCGAACCCGGGACCTCATGCAGTCAAGTCCAACGCCCGGACCGCTAGACCACAGAATTATTAGTATATGTTATACTACTATTATATTATACTACATTATATTATATTATACTACCTATCATATCCTAGAATATTATGTATTGTAATGTGTTTCTTAATGTTTATATATTCCCTTTATTTACACACAACTTATAAAATTAAAACGTTGAATCCTAAAATCACTTGAAATTCTGATATACTGAAATATCCAAGTTTTTCTTACTGTGTTTTCCTTACTTATTTACTTATATTAATTACTTAATAATTATATACTAGTACAATTTATTTACATAATCACATTTATACACCACCAAACAATATTTACAGTTTATTGTATATATTATACTCATTCATTTATTTCTTACACAATTTTACATTTTTCTCGTTTTATCTTAGAGATTGAATGCAACCCTCGAAAAGTGCGCCTTCCCCCTTTGACTTTCCCACAAAGCTTTCATTACTCTTTTCAATCGCGCTGGTTTCGTAGACTCGTGACAAATTTAAATAATATGTCAAACGTTTTGGACGTCAAATCAGATTTGGCGGGAAAAAATTAAAACTGCTATTAATTTTTTTTTGTTCTCACAGTTTTTGAATGTACATGCACAGTTTTCATATTTTCAAATATTCTAGTCGCTTACCCTATCAATTTGCGACGACACTTCAAACCACTTTTTATAACACTAATATTAGGTTTTTATAATAACTATCCAACAGAGTTTTGGCGCCATCGAGAGAAAAGATGGTCGAAGTTTTTTCATAATTATTGAATTTCATGTTAATATTGAGTGAAATTGGTTAATTTTGGTGGCATTTTGTACAATTTTGTTCAGTGAAAGTGCACAAATGAAATAATCATGAAGAAATTAGCGTATCGTATATTTCCTCATTGCCGCCAAAACTCATTACATGAGCTTGTGTAAAAGGGCCACCGTTTTACCCAAGAGCCTGACATGACTTACTGACGACTTATGACTGATGACTAATTAAAATTAATTGAAATTGATATAAAATTTGATGCAAATTACTACTTGACTAATGGCTAAATACTAACGTGAAGGCCAAAACCTAAAGAAAGAAGAAGAAACTATCCAACATGTTTTTGGAAACCAATTTTCGTATGTGCTTGCAATTGGAATATTAACAGACGCATGTAAGATGCTTTTCAACTCGGCATTATTTAATTTATTGTTACGAAAAACGAATTGTATCCAGCCCAAAGATTTTCATTTTTTCTTTAAGTCTTTTCAAAAAGTTTTTTAAACCTTGCTATCTAATATACTCTTGCAACTTAACAAAAAAGATGTAGGGAAAAACAACCGACGGAGTTAAACACTGGTGATAAAAGACCTATTAAATGTAGAATAAGCCTTTGTTTTGCTAATCCCGCGGAACCCTCGTAAAGATTGTGATGGAAATTTGTAACACTTTGTAAAGTTATGGCTATTATAAAGCTGAATTTCATCTTAACAATAAACTCATTTAGTAGGTACATACTTAGATCTGTGTATCTACATAACTATCCGCATTAACAGTAAAGAAAATAATTAAAAAGTAAAAAAACAATAAAGATTTAATATTGATTAAATACTACCTAATACCTTTCGACTTATATAATAGGTAGTATATAATTAACATTAAATCTTTTTTAACTTTTTACTTTTTAATTTTGAAGTAGCTTTTTTGACGTATGTAGTTGTTTTTAATTTATACTTTTTAGTTTATTGCTTATAAAATTTAATGAAAATACACATCGGGATAGATGAAAGTAGATAAAAAATAGTCATAAAATTAAAAACTAATATAACCTGATTACATTTTTTATGGGACCAATTCGAAACTATTATATCGAATGACGTAAATAGGTTCGGAAACCTCGGTGACCGGTACACTTACATAAAAAAATATACCGGCCGAATTGAGAATCTTCTCGTTTTTCTTAACCCGGTTAAAAAAGCACGCATCAGGCAATTGTTTACTTTAAAAAAAACGCATGATTGTGCAATTTAATTTTTTAAAACACACATACATATCTAAACGCCAAGTCCCTTACGGGGAAGGCAGAGAGTATCGAGTTCCAAACTTAACGATCCTGACAAATCTGTCTGGCTTCCTTCACATTCGTTATCCTTTTCGTACAAACACGACGGTTTCGGAGACTCTTGACACCACCCTCGAATAATATCCGAGCGATGTGAACGTGGAATTAATTAATTCAAAATTAAATTAATTTTTTTTTATTAAAAAATTTAATTAATTATTCTTTTTGACTGCGTTCCTCTTTATGCGATTTTAAATCCGGTCAAACCAATTAATAATATTGTTCTAGCTGTACTAGCCTAACCCTTCATACGGACGTCAGGATGCTTATTTACTTTTAAAATAACATAATTTTTATGTAACATTACTTATATTTTTATTTATTGCTTACCACGATGGCTCAGTGATTCTTAACATAACCGGACATTTGCTTATTTGTGTATTTTTAACCGCATTAAGGAGTATCTAGGTTTTTAATTCGACTATATACTGCGACTTGGCGATAAGGCCGCCTTTGTGTATCTTATACATAGTTTAAGTTTTTATTGATGTATTGAAATTTCACTGTATTTGGTACACCATAAAGAATTATTGTATTGTATGTTTGTTACGCGATTTATCAGCCTACAATAAACAGCTTCTAATGGTTCTTTTTAAAAAATGGATTAATCCAAATTAATAAAAATTCCAATATTAATTTTATCATGATACATCTAAGTGTTTTCGAGAAAGGTATTCTTATTAATTCAAACTTTATCTTTTTTTGATCATATTGGAAGGCAAACAATTGAATTGTCTGATGGTAAGAAGTTCATGCCGCCTAGAGACACCAAAGGTGGTAATGGTGCATTGCCAGCCCGAGGTCGGAATGTTAGGCCTCGAACAAAAGTAAGTTTACCGGCTACCTTACCCTCCGAAGCGGAACACATCAGCGACAATCACTGACGTTATGGCGGCAGGAATAGTTAAGGTAGTACCAATTCGTTCGAGTTGCTACGAAACTCTACCACCTAGTAAAATAGTACTTTTATTATTAACGCAGTAGTTTTCATGTACCTTGACATCAATGACGAATTTGTGCATTAATAGCTGTTGCCCGCGGGGCTAATGGTCCCACAGGAACATTTTTTCGGTATAAAAACTATCCTATGTGTTAATCCAAATTACCCTCTATGTGTGACAAATTTCATGAAAATCGGTTTGGCAGTTTCTGCAAAGAAGTAACAAACAAGCAAACACACAAACTTTTGCATTTATAATAATAATATGATTAAGTCTCAAGAACCATTAGTGGGATATTGATGAAGTTTGTGTAGGACCATTTAAAAATCACTACTTGCTCTTTGAAATAAAAATGATTATATCGCGATGTTACTATAAAAATATAATTGCAGTCATTTTCCATCCTATTCAATGACGGATTTAATCCAATTGGATTTTTGATATTGGAGTTAAACTAAAATCGGATCTATAATCCCGGCAATTTAGCCCGAAAATAGGGCTGACCTTGCAATAATTCCCAGAAAACTAAAAACATATAGATGTTAAGGAGAGCATTCTTATGAAATTGTGAAAAGTGCCTATCGATGCCATGTCTTTTTTATTCAAAGTCAAAGGTTGCAAAAATATCCTTTTTAATTTTTCAGCTAAACTTTTAGTTTATTGATAAAATATGTCAGGAAGAATTGTGGATCATGCAATTCTCTACAAAAAATGTCCTTACCCTTTTTTTAGTAACACTAACAAATTTTTGAGAAAAACAATTACAAAATTTTCTAACGCTGTATTCTGTATTCTACAAGTTTATTTCGTTCCGCCAAATTCAGTAATTTATTGTGCAAACACCAAACAGCGTCCAATTAAGCGCTTTTAAAGCATTTTGGATATGTTTCCCCTTTGTTTCAAAGCTAACTATGCCAGCAAACTTTGCTCTTACATTTAATTATAAATACACCAGTAAACTATGCTTTACGGCAACGGACAAGTTCCTGCCGAATGAATGCGAGCATAGGAATATCGTCACTAATACCGTGACATCTGACTAGATAGAGTTTCGAAGCGACTCATCCAGATTAGTATCACCGCCTTACCTAATTCTGCCGCCATAACTTCAGTGCTTGCCGTTGACGTGTTCCAGTTGGAGGATAAGGTAGTCAGTAAGCTTACTGTTGCTCGAGGTCTAAAATCTTGGCCTCAGATTGGCAATGCACCATTACCACCTTTGGTGTCTCTAGGCGGATTTCTTACCATCTGGAAACCGTCTGCTTATTTGCCTTATATCATACAAATAAAAATAAAAAAACCATAAAGTAGCAGCTGGGGAGCTCATGATGCCTAGTCTTTTTGCATAAGGTTCTGTCAATTGGGTGGTGCAAAAAAAGTCCATTCTCCGTGTTGGTCCGTGTCCTATATGTAAAATATGCCGTCCTTCCTGGCAGCTCGTTAAAGGCGAGTAAAGGCGATACGTGTTATTACCATCAAGACTACTGGTCGTAGAGAGCTGTGCAACGAATTACCCGGGTAGGAATCTACCTTACCTAATCCAGCACCATAATGACAATGTCATGCTCCTATCCGGAGGGTACGGTTGCCAGTAGAGTTGGCTTGGCCTAACAACCCGGCCACAGTCCTACAACATCTATGATCTCTTTAACCTGCGGCTACCTCTCACCATAAGTGGATTTCCGTCTTTTGCCATAAACAATGTGATATTTGCATTTTTGCGTCTAGACGAATTGCGTCGATCTAGACATTTTAAATTATGGAAATATTTAATGATGGAAGGACCTGATAGGCCTGATAAGGTTACCAAACCCCGACTGGGATTCCCTGTTATTGCACGTGCTGGTATTCGCAGTGTTACTGCAATAGCTGAACAGTGATATGTCAAGAGCTCTATTGACTTAAAAACCTTAAAAAAAACATCGAAATTCATTCTTCATTGACCTAATGAAACAAAACAAAAAAAAATAAAAAAACAGATATTTGACGATCTATTTCTTTTTAACAACAAATGCAAATATTCCCAAGAATATCCAATGCAGTAGTAGTCCGAGCTACTTATGGCTATTTTTTGACAGGATTCAGCGACCCATACTGTATGCTCGGCATCCAACCAGCATCACTTCCAGCGTCGCCTCGTGCTTCGGAAGACGAAGGCCGCAAGCACGGATTTCGTTTGAGCTTCAAAAGACGCGACGGTCGCCAGCAGAGGGATAGCCTTGGCAGACTCCCAGCCAGATACATCCGGGCGACTAGCGTCAGATCTCACACACTATCACCGAAGTGGAACGAAACCTTCAAATTGTGAGTACTTTTTTGGATATTATCAATAAGACCGCAGGATACGTTTTTATGATTAAACAGTGATGAACTATAATGCTCTGCAGATGGTAAAAATCATCCTCGTGATGTAGAAGCGATCTGTTTATGTAAAAATAACTACGTTAATAAAAACCGACTTCAAAACTAAAAAGTAATAAAATTTTAATATTAATTATATAGGTACTAACTATTAGTTATATGTGCCATTTACTAATTTAATACTTTATCTTCTTATATATAAAATTCTCGTGTCACAATGTTAGTCTGCATACTCCTCCGAAACGGCTTGACCGATTCCTCTGAAATTTGGTAAGCATATTGGGTAGGTCTGAGAATCGGCTAACATCTATTTTTCATACCCCTAAGTGATAAGGGTGACTCACCCCAATTTTTTTAAATAAATCACATTAAAAATATAGCAGAACAACGTCTGCGGGGTCAGCTAGTTATAATATAATTATTAGTTTAAGGCTTGGCACCGACTTCAAACCTATTAGTAAATGGCACTTATAAATAATAGGTAGTATATAATTAATATTGACTCTGTATTACATTTTAGTATTGAAGTTGTTTTTTTTAACGTAGTTATTTTTATGCTAATTCTTTTTCTATTGTATTGGCCATTGTCAGTAGCAGGTTCATGAAAGAAAACCGGAAAACTGGCAGTGAAAGAAAACAATATTTTACTTT
>NJDC01001918.1:139898-156370 GCA_002245475.1 Calephelis virginiensis | reverse complement strand
CGCATGGCTATTTTCAAGAACTGGCTCCGGTGTATACTTATAGTAAGGCACTTCAATTATTATTATTATTATTATTATAATTAAAAATCTAAAAAACGAGCATAGGCTTACCGTCACAAACACCGTGACATATGACTAGGTGGTAGAGTTTCGCAGCGACTCACCCGGATTGGTACCACCGCCTTACCTATTCCTGCCGCCACAACGTTATGACGTGTTTTTAAAACTAAGTGATTTAAGACTTTAAAATGGGTAATACATATAAACATAATGCAAAGACATCAATTCATTTTTTAACACATAAATCAAATAAATATTATTATTTTAACCCCGGAACGATGATTTTGCACTCCCAACAAAAGCCTCTGTGATGTAGCGGTCCGGCATCAGATTTGAATTCTTGAGGTCCCTGATTCGATCCCCCTGGTTTAACCACAAAAAATATATATTTTTAATTTTCTAATAAAAATGTCACCTCTGTGGTCTAGTGGTTCAGTTGTCCTACTTGACTGCGTGAGGTCCCGGGTTCGAAACCCGGGTCTATTGGGTTAACCCGGGAAAATTGGGTTTTTCCAATTTTCTAATAAAAAAATGTTGCTCGGGATTGGATATGTCCCCGGTTGGCGATAGGCTTGCTACCTATCACATTGTGGGACTAAGTGTCTTCGGCTAGTTGTGGGTACCCTGGTTGTGCCTCTGCCTACCCCTTCTGGGATATGGGTGTGACGAAGATACCAACAAAAGTTGTGATGAAAAATATTCTTAAACTTGTTTGTGTGAATTTATTATTTTAACTAATATAAGCTGATTCGTCTTTAACGTGTGTATAGGAGGCCTGCAAAATCGGTCTCAAGAAGTTCTGAGGCCCAAATTTGGCTAATTATTGGAATAACATCTTTACTTTCTACATAAAAATTCCAAATGTTAAAGGTGAAGGATTAAAAGTAATTAACAATACTAAAATATTTACTATATATTATTGAGGTTACTGAAGAACTACTTAATAAATTTATCTATGGTCTCAAAAATTTGATCATGTCTCGAGTTATAGCGCTAAGGATGGCTTCCTATACGCTTACGTCGTAATTTTTATATACTCTGTCTTTTATATAAGATCCTTTTCAATCCCAATTCCACGAGCTATCTCTGTGGTTCCTTGCAGTTCCTACATTCCACTAAATCTCCTTGTCGTACTCATGTTAAAGCCTTGTTACGTTTCCCTGATAGTATCTCTGCTTTTTACTCTCAGTCATTCACTGTTCGTGCTGTTAAGCTGTGGAATGCTTCACCTGATAAAATTTGTGCCAGTGGGACATTAAATGTGTTTAAGCTACTAAAAGAGCACTATCTGTCACAAACTTATTTTTTAGTAAAATCGTTCTTTGTTTTTTTCTTTGTATTTCCAGTTCTGTATATAATATATGTTTACATCATCTTCGTATTTATTATATGTATATAATGGTCCTGTAAACATATTTATTGATTTTGATGATACTATGTATTGTTTTCAAGTGTGTATTTCATAGTCAACAAATGCACCTTGTCTACGTTTAATTTTGTTACTGTTTATCCTTTTCACGGGTCAGCTGGTACAAATCTTTGTAGCTGGAGATAAGCTCGTCCGTTGGTCCGTTGTACTGTATTATCTTTATATTTTAGTTTAGAGATAACGTTTTGTGTACATTAAAGACATTATTATTATTATTATATTTAAAAATATTATTTAGTATGCAAGTTCAGAACGCAATATAAATGTTTAATTAAATACTAATAGTTTACATTATACAAGTTTGTTTATGTAATTTTTCAGTTCCTTGGTTTTACTACTTTTAAATTTATATTTTGTAAACTTTGTGAAATATTTACATATACTGCTAATATAGTAGTAAAATACAGTATAACTATCTGCTGATAAATATGGCAATTGGCAAGCAGAATCAGACACAGAGGAATATCTAAGAGTCCAAGAGTCAAACAATAATTTGGGCTCTAACATATCAAAACTCGTGAACTGTCTATCTATCACCAATTACCAAACAGTTTCCATGTATTATTCACAAGGCTCGTAAAAAAATACTAAAAGATAATTTATCTAACCATATAATATACAATACAAATAGATGGTGTAAGAGTTTTTAGACAGACGGGTTATGATTTTGAGGTAAACCATATCAGTTTTATCGGACTAGTGGTTTTTAAGTTATCTATACTAATAATATAGAAAAAAAAATAATTGTTTGTTTGTTTATATTGAAAAGGCTCCAAATCTGCTATATCAATTTGAAAAATACTTTCACCACTTTAAGCCGCCATTATTCCTTATGTACATGGGCTATATTTGTAACTAGAATTAAAAAGAATTTTTACTAAAACTTCAGTAATGTAAGACAAAGTGTAAAAAAGTTATAAATAGGTAAGTCTTTCATCGCAGGCGAAACTATTGACATTAGGAGAAAAAAGATGTTAAACAATATTAAACAACGTATAAATCTACGAAAAATTTTTGGTCCCAATATATGTATCGCTATTATAGTTGCAGTGATAAGTCTACTTTTATACATTTTAAAAAATAATAAAAACAGTTATCATATTATTCGGACAACGTTATCCATACCTTCGTATTAATCTTTGTCCAAATAAATATTACCATAATCAAGACTGTTTCAGTGCCTTGAAACTACTTTTTGAGCTATTTACATAGAACAATCAATTCAAAAGATATTATGACGTTAAAAATTTAATTCCAAACAAAAAATTACTACTACATTCAAAAATGGATTTTTCCAATTTTCTAATAAAAAAATTTGGTCGGGTTTGGAAATGTGCCCTGTTGGCGATAAGCTTGCCACCTATCACATTGTGGGACTTAGTGTCTTCGAACACTCGTGGATGCCCTGGTTGTGCCTCTGCCTTCCTCTTCGGGGATGTGGGCGTGAACATACATTCAAAAATTATAAGGTACAAACGCGTAGTCTCACGAACTCAGAGCAATAAAAAAGTATACACATATATTTTGTTTCTAATAGTATTTGAAGATTTTACCAAACATTTTTATTTGTACTATTGACTACATACAATAAAACTATTACTTAAGTTAATATTACATTTCAAAATAAATGTGGACTAAAATACCAATTTGTAAATAAGGTTTACAGTTTTAATATTATGATTGCAATACAATGAAATTTTAATCTTTAAAACTACCAAATGCCATCATACATATTATAATTCTCTAGCCACACAGAACAGATTATTACTAGAAATTTATATTAGGTATAATATAAAGTAACGATTATTTTAAATTTGCATGTCAACACTGACGGAATGCGCGGCCTTTGTTTTATTGTAACACCCTAACGTAAGTACGACAATCCAAGCAAGTAAATGGATTTGATATTCTATAGATATATCCAACGCGTTTATATAACGAATGTGTCATAGGTACGAGTATCATATCGCACGTTTAATCAAAAAAAGAAATAACTCGAAATTTAAGATTTTTGAGATTTAATCATAAAACGTAATATTACAACGATTGCAATAAGTACACTCCGACTCTCGCTCGAATAGAATGCAAACGAGCGAAACAAAATATCGTTCTTCTCTTTTTTACAAACGCGTTCTGACAAGTTGCGAGCAATGAAATGCTACATTCAGTGATGCGCCAGCGCTGTTGCTAAAAGGACGGCTGACAAACTATTAATAAACGAAACAAAGTCGATTAAGTCTGTTTATTATTATCAGGTAAGTATTATTTCTTGTTAGTGTTTTACTAGAATGGTCAGTTTAAGTGTTATTTCACTTTATTATTAAAAATACGGTTACGGATTATCGATACATTATGGCTTAGTGCAGTTTAGTTATAAAAGTTTGTATGATGTGCTTGCATCAATTTCAATTATTACGTTTTACTTTTAAAATAAATAGCAATTTTATTGCATACTTCGACTTACTTCTGTTTATTATTAATGAACAGATAGAATGTAAACGAGATTTATATTTGTTTCTGTTTAACATTAAAAAATCTTTCGATTCACTGTCATATTTTAAAATAATTCCCTTTTCAATTAAATAACCTAGTTAATGTCAGTTAATACTTTAATCATACGTAGCCTTTTTTGAATCTGTCAAGCTACGGCCCCACCAAATTACACGTACACGCGGCGCAGTGCATGTTAGCTGCGTGTATTAATTTGTTTCACAATGTGGATATACGTTTCCACTGAAGTATCTACACGAACATGGCCTACGACTGTGTTTAGGTGGTGACAGAAATCAACATTCGCGTAGCCTCTGCGTGGGTTGCAGTAGAAACTAACACAAAAGGTACATTTTCTTACAAAGTGAAGCTTAATGCACGTGCGTAGCCTCTGCGTGTGTTTTGGTGGATCCTTTATCGCTTGGTATGCTTAATTATTGTAAATAAATAAAAATTCCTGGACTACTTACACAAATAGACACTTGCTTCTTATAAGTGTAGTAAAAAAGATAATAATAATATAAAATGTTTTGTTTTAGTATGGCGTCTTCAAGAGCTCATCGAATCCTTACAATGGTATCAGACAATACAACAACATCCCAACATACTCAACTCGAAGAACGTAATTACTTACATCTAAAATTAAATGATAGTGCTATGGACTCTAGTTTTGAAATTGAAAACGACGCACTAAAAGGTAACGACCAAATCTATATTTCTCAAAATAAAACAATACCAGAATTCAGTGAAGCGATAGAAGAGAAGGAGAACTTAGAGAACGAAGAAAAATCCCTAGATGAAGTCTTATCTGATTACGACGACAACATAAAATACGACCCAAGATTTATTAGTTCTTGTAAAAAAGCACAAAATAATAATTTTTGTATTACCGAAGTACAAAACCTATTAAAGAGTTCACAAGTAAGCCTTGTGCCTAATTATGATAGTGACGATTCCTCTATTATTATTGATAACAGTGACACAAATAACACTACAACTGTCTCACAAATTAATCTACCTTTGCCAAAATCAAAGTCGTCCTCTTCGAGCTCAAGTAGTTCATCTTCAACAAGTAGTTCGTCTACCTCTAGCAGTTCTTCGTCAGAGTCAGACAGCTCTTTACCTGTCAAAGAACCGAGACAATATTCTCAGGAATTAATTGCAGGTGCTTCCACAAATAAGGGTCTTATTAATGAAAACGCAACTGAACAGAGTCCTTCATGCAGTAGGATTCAAAGACAGTTAAACTCTACCTGCCCTCAAAACTCTACTGATGATGTCTCGCTCATTTTTACCGATGACAGTGATATTGATTTAAGCGATGATGACCCCAGCTTTGATTATGAGCAATTGCTGAATAATAATAAAAAAAGAACTACTTCTTTGAGTCTCTTAACTGCGGCTCAGAATCTGATAGTGACGATAGTTCTTCCGGATTGCATAGTGCTAACAAGGACACAAATAAAAAGAGCCGATAGCGCTCACGAAACCCTGCTAAATGGAAACAAAACAAAATTAAAAAACTACGGAACACTGGCAAATCATACACATCCTTTTCTAAAACTCGAAAGACTATTCCCAGCCGATATATGAAAATTCCATGCACAGAAAAGTGTAAATTAAAATGTACCGAAAATATTACTATTCATGAGCGTTATGATTTATTCAAGGAGTTTTGGAATTTAGGAGATTTGACTAAGCAGAGAACGTACATAAGTACTTGCATGATTGATGTGGTACCTAAATATAAATATACAAACGCAGAGAAACCCAGACGTCCGAATAAGGCCTACTAATTTACTATTGATCATAAAAGAATAAGAGTCTGTAAAACAATGTTTAAGTCTACCTTGGACATTTCGGACCGCATGATTTTCACTATACAAACAAAGGTCAAGGCTTTATGCTTGAAGACATGAGGGGCAGACACAATAAACACAAGACTCTTAATCCCGACTTAATAAGTGATATAAGAAAGCACATTCAGAGTATTCCAAAGATAGAATCTCATTATTTACGAGCTTCAACTTCCAAAGAATATATTGATGGCGGAAAAACTATTAAAGATTTATTTAATGATTTAGTTGAACTACAGAAAAAAGACAATAAAGAGTTCGGCAATTACATAGCTTATTATAAAATATTCACAACAGAATTCAATTTGAGTTTTTTTACACCAAAGAAGGACCAATGTGATCTGTGTTTATCATACAAGAACTCTATAAATGAAAAGAAAATAGAACTGGAAGAAAAGTTTAACAAACATATGGAAGAAAAAACCTAAGTAGGATTGAAAAGCAAACAGATCGCCAAAATATTACGAAAAATGATAAAGTAGTGATTTACGATTTAGAAGCTGTGCTTCAATGTCCGAGGGGTGACAGTTCTGCTTTTTACTACAAGTCAAAGCTAAATAGCTATAACCTTACTTTAACAGAACTTACAAAATCTTCGTCAAAAACAGCTTATGATGTAATTCATTGCTATTTTTGGACAGAGTCTGATGCAAAACGTGGCGCAGTTGAAAAAGGAACCTGTATTTTAAAATATATCCATTGATTTTTGTATTGATTATGTTTTTGTTCAAATAATGTTATAACGTTTTAAGACTGATTTATTGAGCCCCCGGAATAAAAATAAAAAGTTTTTATTTGTGTTAATATATTTCTAATAAGTGGCAATTAATAATCATTAAATAAATACAATGACTAACTTGTAATTTTTTTTATTATTGAAGCAACGTACTATTTTAGGCCTCTCCTTACTAAAAAGACGTAACATTGAAACTTAGTCCCAAAATTATCGATGTTGATTCCATTAAACTGTATTAACACTAATACATGTCAAAATCTTTTTTTTTATCTTATTGATAAACTGGAATATTAGCATTTACGCCGGGCTGTAATTTGGATCACAAAGCTTATATTAAATAATAAAGTGAAATAAGTGGGAACTTTATTTTTATTTCATAATTTCTAAGTAAATTTTCAAATGAATGTTATTTTTCGTGTTATTAGACGATTACCTGTACATCTAGCTATATGCTAAATGTATTTGTTTTATAAAATCTAAGTCTATTTATAAGTTACACAGAAATAAAGTTGACGCGGCTGAAATGCAAAACTTTGAACGCCGATTCCCAACAATTTGAAATTATGACTTATTTCTTTTTCTGATTAAGCGTGCGATATATGCTCTACATGTACAAAATTATCAGTGGCTAAGCCGTAGTTTATCTGAAATTAGCAATTAATTTTATTCTCGTCAGCAACAAGTAGCAATGTCGTCCAGTTTTATTCAAGCACTTGGTCTCCCTAGTGCTCGTGTTTCTGCTGACTCGTTAGACTCGAGAGTTTCCGGAGCTCTCGTATAATTTCACGTTCATTCAGTCGGTTGCTCCAGGAGATACTGCTCCATCTGACTGCGTTTTGAATTTATTAACTATTTACTTATAATGTTAGTTTTATTGACCGTAATCATATAGAGCTAGATTTTATTTTTAAAATAGTCATAATATAGTCAATAGTACAAACAATACATAAGTGAATGTCTTATTTTAGCGTAAACGTTGCTTATTAATTAAGCCCTCCGACGGGAAAGAATTTAGATATAAGGACAGAAATTAGCTTAAGCTATTCCGACTCCGAACTCAGACTACGAACTATCTTTATACTTAAATATACCTTAACATCGCTCCGTTGCAACGGGAAAGAAAAACAAACAAAATAACATACTTCGACATTTATAATATCGGTATAGATGGATAAATTATTATCCTCTGGTCACTTTTTACGAACCGTGTGAATAATATATGGGAACTGTATGCTGATTGGTGGTAGTTCATAAGTTTTGATATGTTAGAGCCCGAATTGTTTGACATGCGCACTAGACATTTCAATAATATTTAACCACAATCAAAACCAACATAACTGCAAAATTCGACTCCAACTATTTCATTAGGTACTACGTTGATGCGATATGATAATTCAACAAAATAAGTGTAAAAATTATGCACTATTAAATATAACTTAATAAAACCACTTCTCGGATTATGATAAAAATAATATGGGGCCAACTCGGAATCATGACCTGTTTTCCTAAAAAAGAACCATTAAAATCGGTTGGCTATTGGCCGGGTACTCACGCCACAAAGTTACAAAAAAACATACCAAATGAACGAACTCTAATATACGCAAATTATATCCAAAATCCTATACCTATACATATACGATTATTCGCTGGGTGCGTAAGGCATAATGGGGGACACAAAAGTGATGTCAGCGCCCACTGCGGACAATACCGAACTACGGTTGGCTCTTTATTATCTATGAACATATCTAACAATAACATGTATGTCAGTTTAATTAAATAAATGAAATAAAATGGGTTGTTGTTCAAAGTTGTTGTGTAGTCGATTGCAAAAATACCAAAGAGAATATAATTACTACGTTTTAAGAGACGGGACTTAGTACTTTAAAAAAACAATTTACGTCGCTCTATGTTACCAACGAAACGTCACGTAAATGTCAGTTTTGATGAAAGTACGAATCTTACAGATAAAATACTGCTGCTGGGCAATATATTCATGTTTATCGATATCGATAAAATTTAGGCCATAGGTACCGGTGGGATAAATAAATTAAGCTAATACAAATTTATTTTATCCCTATTAGATCAGATCAGTATTCACATTTAAATCCAACGGATACTGGATGGAAATTAATTAAATTAATATAAATCAATAAATTAGAAATAGTAAACAACTGCCACGTTGGACTAATATGAATGCAAAAGGACAAAAGGAAAACAATAGACTTTTTACCGTGCATATTTTTATAACAACGAAATAAAGATATACTGTTATTACAGTTTGTACTAAATTTTGTTAAAAGCACTTTCCATATCAAGCTCTCGGCGCTGCTCTTATTTATTCAGTTTCCATATGAATAGAAAAGTATACAATATAATATTTCACTGTATTCCATAAATCTATCACCAGATGGTAGAGCATTTCTTGGGGGGATCTGATGAAAAAAAATTAGCGGATTTGCCATCTCGTTTATTCTTTTAAAATATAGTTGACAAAATTTTAACGTTGTATAAATACACTCACGAGAGACTACTAGGTTTATAAAATAACTACAAACATTTTAGTCGGTTTAATATACTGCTAAGTTTTTTTTCAAATACCTTTCATGTCAACATAGACCACCAAACGTCCGGATGATGACTGTAATTTGTGATTAAATCGAATTTTTCTAAAGATATTTTGGTCCTTTAAAAGATTTTGGTCCTTCCGCTTTAAGATATTAGTAAAACGATTAAAATAAAGGCGTGGCACATACTGTATTTCATCATGGATGTGACATGGAAATTCTGACAATAACTCGTCAGGAATCGGGTTAGTACACAAATTCAATGCTGGTACTGCAGACATCTTCAGCCGATTTCAATTCGCATTAAAGTCTTTCCTTTCGAAGTGTGCGCCATATACATATTTTAATGAATGCAGTTTTTCTATGGGAACTTATAATAAATCATTATTTCCCACTGCCTTAACCCACTGTCGGCATCTGTAAACATGTTTACATATTTTACGATAAATTGCTACGACTAAATAAATGAAGTTGAATAATTATTCATGAAAAAGAAGTAAATCAGCAATTATTCGTAATTCGTCATACAATCCTTTTTGTTCAATTCTGTTTAGACATTTTTTTTAAGTCGAAAGAAATCAAAATCGTAATTTTGAATTGGTTAAAAAGTCTCAGTCTCGAAGTAAGAGTTCGTAAAGATAAATTATAGTGAACTGATGCATGTGTTCACACAAAAACACACACAAGCACACACACATACACTTTATCACGGTTATAAGT
Source organism: Calephelis virginiensis (assembly GCA_002245475.1). NCBI lineage: Eukaryota > Metazoa > Arthropoda > Insecta > Lepidoptera > Riodinidae > Calephelis > Calephelis virginiensis. Next base: position 146,515 of record NJDC01001918.1, on the reverse strand, counting down.
TAATTTTAATTATGTTAAGTAAAAATAATTTAAAATTATTAAATGGAAGAGGAAGCGCTGCCAACAACACTAGTCAACACTTAATGTAGGTACTGCGTGTCAAAAATGGAAAATATAACTTTATTATGTATGTTTTAAATAAATAAAAAAAACCTTGTAACGAGTACAATATTGTTCATCGATAATGGACGTACATCCCTACTACTCGATACAAATAATGTTTTGAACAAAATGAAACAAGAAAATTCATTCTAAATGGCATGTTTTGCATTACATTATAGTTTTGCCATAAATCTTTTTTTTTCTTTGTTCAGTCGACACGTTCGATATTTACATATTTCGTACGAAATAAACCTTTTTTTTGGCGGCATTTCAACAAAAACAAATTTATTGAAAGTTATTTAAAACATACAATCACGAAACACTCAACAATCTGGTATTTTATAAATATTTCTAAATTTTTAACTAAAACACTGTTATGACATTCAAACTTTCCCGCCAAATGAGCACGGACCAAAGAGTAAAGTAACTGTCCATAAAGGAACCACAGACTAGTAAGAGAACTACATGTTCAAAGGACATAAATGTCTTTGAGGAAAAGAGAAATCGCAAAGAGGGAGTGAGATAACAATATCCACCATTATTTACGATGCAAACTTTTTTTTGTTTTTAATTTCGCTAGACTGAAAAATACTAGTAGGAGCAGTAATTGTCAATTTTATAAGTTTCTCATAGGTATTACTCCAGGTGGATTTATTTGCTTGAAATCAAAAGTAGCCGGCGGTCGTAAATCTGACTCTCAAACGACAATTTAATCAGGTTTATAGGACCTTCTAGAAGAAGATGGTGACATTGTTTTGGCTGATAAAGTTTTTCCGGAAATTAAAACAGTTATCGATGCAAGTGGCAAAAAATTAAAAATGGTTATGTCACCTTTTTTTTCATTTTTTTTATTCAAAGTTTCAATTTACAATACAAGAGACTCAAGAAACTTACAGCATAGCAAAAGTAAGAATTCATGTTGAACGGATAATGCAACGATTAAGACTTTATCAAGTATTAAATAAATTTCCTAAAATCTATTTCATTGTGTAGGTGCCATCATACATACATGCTGTGTTTTGGTAAATTTACAACCACCTATAATTTCCAACAAAAAAATTAAGAATATAATTAATTGTGCAAAATAATTGATGTTTTTAAAGAATTAATTAATTAATAATATTCATTTTTTTGGTCCGTGTATCTACTAACATTGTAATTGAATAAAATATGTGAATAAATATTCTTAAACGTGAACAAACAATAATGAATAATTTTAAACATTAAGTAACACGTAATAAAGCTTTGCTTTTTATATTATATTAATATTTATATACCTATATTAAACAATATTAAGTATAACATCTTATTAATTTAAATATAATCATTCCAATGGATTAATAATGTTTTTTTTTTCTGTTTTAGTTGTTGTATTTATTTTACTTATTGTTTTTAGCTGATCCACGGAAAAAAAATTAATATTCACTCTGTGTAATATATCACAATTCACATTGAAAAAACTATTTTTTTTCAAGTTGAATTTATTTTTTCAATAACTATTTCACATCCAATACATGTTTAATTTCTCAAAAGAGCCACCGTAAGTTATATCGTTAGATGGCGCTGGGGTTACGCACCCAGCGAATACACGTAATAAGGGAAAAGTAGGAATTAAATTAAATATTACTTAGTTCTGGCTGTCATTAAAATGGATGCCTTAACAAAGAGTATTTACATTCCTTGAAATAGATTATTTCGATTGACATTTGCTATGATTTGACCATTGACATGATATGTCCAAAGAAGAGTAAAGTACAGAACTAATTTCAACACAATGAGCTCCCCTAGCTAAGTAAGTTCTAAGTAATGTTTATGATTTGCATGGCTTGATTGAAGGAACGCATAGCTTAATTTCGTACTAGGCACAAAATTGTTTCATTATTTAGTCAAGAATGCTTCTTCAATATCGGAATATCCCACCGCCACAATTCTCTCCAGACATTTATACGTAGAGTTTAATTTCAAGCTGGCACATACGTCTAGATTAATTTGCTACCGGAACGAATTAATTGCGAGGACGGTTTGATAAACACCATCCAAAAGCTTTGCAAAGCGCTCTCAGTAGTAGTAAGACAGTCAGCAATGTGTTTAAAATAATGGCACCTTGAATCATTGATACTTTAAACGTAACTTGAGTAGCGATATTGATATTGTCACTGTCTAGACAATAGTAAATCTTTACCTTGAAGTATAACGTTTAGACAATATATACTTACTTAATATGCTTTATTTTAAACTAAGATTGGATACTTAGTTTTGATAGCTATTGAATATATTGTATTTTCCTTTTTAATGTTGGACTTTTTTTATTTTGTTATATCATTTCTGAATGCTCATTGTTTAGAAGAAATCTCTAATTAGCGACAAAATAGCCAGTTAGAATAGAATAAAATAGAATAGAATATAATTTAATTCAAATTAATCTTACAAGAGGCACTTGTGACGAGTCCATATAACACTAAAACTACCATCGGATCGGAACGCGGCCACACACTGAGAAGATCTGGCAAGAAACTCAGCGGGCTGTCTTTTTTTTCCTTATTCTATACTAATTACATGTAATTACTAGTAAGAGATTGGTATGAGGAGCAATTAATCCAAAGCACTCTTATCCGACAGATATTTGACACATTTTTTAAATTTATTTAATGGCAGATCTTTTATAAAATCGGGAAGATTATTGTAAAAGCGTATACATATACAAGCGTATATCGCCTCTGTGGTCTAGCGGTCCGGGTGTTGGACTTGACTGCATGAGGCCCCGGGTTCGAATCCCGGGTAGGCCAACAAAAAGGAAATTGGATTTTTCCAATTTTCTAATAAAAAAAATGTTGGTCGGGATTGGAAATGTGCCCAGTTGGCGATAGGCTTGCTACCTATCACAATGTGGGACTTAGTATCTTCGACTAGTTGTGAGTGCCCTGGTTGTGCCTCTGCCTACCTCTTCGGGGATATGGGCGTGAAGATACATATATACATTGGCCCATGAAATAATGACTAACTCTGTGGAGACGGGACACATGCACAGCAAGATTGATTTTATTCCTCGTATTTACATTATGTATATCACAGTTTCTTTTAAATTAATCTAAATTCTTCTGAATATATAAAAAATTTGGAAAGTAAGTAACAGTTAGAATATTATTTTTTTTGTATTTTACTCCAAGGGAAACTCTTGGGCCCAAGTTATAAATTGCACGTATGGCCCTCTTTTGTAAAACAAATATAGTATTTACATCGGCAAAAATCTCCCAGAGAAGAATTCCATATGACATAATGCTATGAAAATAACTAAAATAAACAATTCTAGCAGTGTCAACATCGGTTAACTGTCTCTTTTTTTAACGGCATATGCTGCTGAGCTCAGTTTTATTGCGTGCTTTTCAACGTGCAGACCCCATCGCAACTTTTTATCTATTGTGATTCCTAAAAACGTTGTGGAATCAACAAGGTCCAACTTGTTCCTATTAAGTTGCACATTGGTTTCTACTTACCTCACATTAGGCATTGAAAATTTGTTACATTAATTTTTTTTCATTCAAAAAAGGTTATTTACATTGAACCAGTGTACAACTTTTGAAACTGCAGTGTTCGTTACGTCATACTTACCTACTTGCTTCACTTTAAATAAAAGTGAAGTGTTATCCGCGAACAATACAATTCCATGTTTATCCCTTACGTAGTAAGGTAAATCATTGATATCTGTCTGGGGCGAGATTTTTTCTTTCTTTAAAATTTATAGAAATTTATCCCAAGCACAGGGCAAGTGCTAAAATAAAAATACGTTGCGACAAACGAAAGTTATGGCCATTCTAAAATGTGAATTTCATCTGTAATGATGAACTCATTTGGTGGGTACTCAGAATTGTGTATCTATAGGACATAACTACCCGCGTTAACGGGTTAGAAAGGAATTAAAAATTTCGCCACGGGACTTGAATCCTCAGTAGCTCAATTGGTTAGAGCATTCGTCGGCTTGAGACGAAAGGTTACAGGTTCAAATCCTGTCTGGGGCGAGATTTTTTCTTTCTTTAAAATTTATAGAAATATATATATAAGAAACAGAAAAGGCCCCAGAATGGAGCCCTGGGGCACACCCATTGTAACAGCAGCACCAGTTGATTTGATACCATTAATCTCAACCTTCTGAACTCTCCCACCCAAGTAAGAAATCAACAGGTCGAGTGCTTTATTTCTAATTCCATAATGCCTTTACAGCCACAAATCTTCTAAAAAATAAAATAATTTTATTACTTTCAACATCTTTTGTATTATTGATCTGTGTGACTATGTGTATCAACGCAATTTCTAAGAAGGAAAATAAAAAAATACCACATAAGCCTACCTTACTACCATAGTAGCTCAAACTGTTAGAACATTTGTCACCGAAAGAACATCGCTTCAGCTTTCTTTTATATACACAGATAGATTTACACATGTGTGTTCATTTAGCTTATCCTCTTTTGAACCCTCGACGGAAAAGGCAGGGTGTTATAAATTTGACGTGTCTGTGTAATTGTGTGTGTCTGTGACATCGTAGTTCTTCAGAGGATGAATGGATTATGAGACAGTTTTTTGTTTGATAACTAACGCGAACGAGATGGTTTTTAGCTATAGTTTTTTTGTTTGCTGACTTCGATCGATCGTTTTATAGGTCTTTTTATCAAGAGTCAGGTGACAAACACATTACATTCAGATGAAAATAATGAAGAACGTATGATTTATGAACGTATGAATGATGAATGATGGGCAAAGTTGAAGGAAAAAGACCTAGGGGCCAATCTCCTACCCGTTGGACTGACATAATTAAGGAGCATATTCTGCTAAATCCTGTTCCTTACTTAAGGGTTGCCTGGAAGAGATCGCTGACTTGGCGATAAGACCGCCTTTGTGTATCTTATAATTTAAGCTTTATTTGATGTATTTGTAATTTCTCTGTATTTGGTGCACAATAAAGAGTTATTGTATTGTATTGTATTGAGCATACTGAGTCATCGTCACCGCAAGCCGTCAGAACAGCCAGGAACAGAGAACGATGGAAAACGATTACCAAAATGGCGATAGAATCGTTCCAGAGTAGGCACGACCTTCAGCAATGAAGAATGCGACTAAGAAGAAGAAGATATTATGAACGGGTTGTGGCCTTTTGTTCTAATAAAACTTTTGTCATTAACTAAATAAGTTTAAAATATCACGTAACTTCATAATTATAGATATCTTTTTCTATTGTAGATGAACCCTCAATGAAAACATTGTATTACAACGTTTGATTGTTAACACAAACCTGTGAAATGCAATAATATGCTTTCCTTATAAATCGGCTGTCTCGGCACCAACGCTTAATTGCGTACAGCGTACAAACATGTTATATACATTAATTCCTGTTAACGTAGGTAATGTACACAATTGTCTGATTGCACTCACGTCCCTATTATTTCTCGTGACGGTACGTTCTAATTACGGTTGAATGTTTATGGCCATTGGAATAGCCTAGGTTGGTTTACGCTTGTTAATAATTATTCAAATTCAAATTAAAAATTTAAAGAACTGTCTCCTTTTTACAAAATAGGAGGAGATTATCAGTTCCACTGTATGTTTTTTTTTTGTATGATTGTTACGTGAAATACTTAGTCAATAACGAATCGGTTAGCTTTGGAAAGGTAGGTCATGATTTCAAAGTGCTTTCGTTTAAATTTTGTTATGATCGGACTTGAAGTTTTTAAGTTATATTCAAAATATCCATTATTATGGATAACACAAAAACTGCTAATGGTGTTGTACTAATAAGGGGCCAACTCGGAAATATTAAATATCATTTAAAAAACAATGATCAATTCGTGACATCGTAATGAAAAAACCGAAGTCGATTTTTTGCAGTTTTAATTCGCTTAAATTATTTACTAGTTTGGTTCATAAATGTTTCTTCGGTTCCTGTCATACATATAGTTGCACCAAGCTCCTAGACCACTTTGAACACGAGGCGATGACCACTTACAATAAATGAAATATAAAAAAATAATAACAGAATTTAAAAATGGAACTCTCAAGGAACATATTACTTTATTTTTTGTGTACCTCATTGATTTCTTTTTTAATTTCGCGGTATTATGTGCCGTTTATTATTAAAAAAAAATGTTAATGCGTTTGTCATTTTATATATTTAAAAAACCGCCTCAAAATCCGTTGCGTAATTTTAAAGATTTAAGCATACAAAGGGACAAAAGAAGCGCCTTGTTTTATACTATGTAGTGATTTATGCTATACATTAGCTTTTTTTTGCACATACATTTATTTTTCCAAAGTACTAATAACTGATACCGACAAGACAAACACTAAAACATTAATCACATTTTAAAATAAATGTTGTCTCAATTATAGTCAATAACATTAATCTTAGAAGTAAACAACAGTACATAACAACGTAGGCCAGTGGAATTGACTGTCTCGTTGGTCGAGTGGCTAGTGTACACGCCTAACTACATCTACCAATCCCGAGGCTCGGGTTCGATTCCAAA
>NJDC01001918.1:127600-139761 GCA_002245475.1 Calephelis virginiensis | reverse complement strand
GAGCAGGCATTTGTGTGATGAACATTTAGATGTCTGCATTTCCGGATCTGGGTGTTTATTAAATTTATTCTGGTATCTATTTAATTATTTATATATATTAGTATCGTTTACTAACACCCATACCCCAAGCATATAATTTGCTTACTTTAGGGTTAGGTTCAATTTGTATGATTTGTCCAAGAATATTTATTTATTATTTATTTATTTAATTAAATCACAATCATCAAATATAACAGAAATGACTCAACTTAAAAAAAAAAGTCAATAATTCACAATTCAAATATAATAGGTGATTAACGATCAAATAAAATGCGAGTTAAATTAAATTAAGAAAATAAATGTATTAATAACATATATTGTATACATTTGTAATGTACAAAATTTATTGATCTACAACAGCTTTTATAAATTTTTGCACAGATTTTTTTATTTTGCCGTTTGACCGTGGCTGGTTAGGTTCGAAAACTATGTTAGTTTATGGTTGAAAGAGTAAATAAGGAATCTGGATAGGGTAAGAAGGTAAAAAGTAGATATCAACGATTACACGAATTTATAATCACCCATAACATTATTAATAAATATTAACGCTTATTTCCTAGCCCCGATATTTCTATCTGCTTGTGTTTATGGCATTGCAGAGTTCTTAGACTATTTAAATTTTAGACGATACTCTTACGGATTTCACGTTCGTTGTAATTTTGAAACTCATATTAAAATATGTTTAATTTTATGAATTTTAGAATAATTTAAACACGACTTTTAGACTTACAATGTCATGAAAGAAACAAAATCTGAGATTTTGTTGAAGTAGTAAGATATTAAGCTATTTAATTATTTGTCTTTTAACGTATTTTATTATTTTTTTATAATTTACGTAGAGTGAATTATTATGTTAAGTTATTTTGTGAGATATTGGCCAGAAGCGTGCACATTGCGATCCCTGCCAGTCTATTAGACTGCAATTCTGACCCGAAAAAGGTTAGGGTGTTCCGTGGAGGCAACGCGTATCAAGTCTCCCTCGCCGGGAAGAAAAGAGGCAGATGCAGCGTTGGGAGCCGCCACCCATCACGCCAAGCGCGAACAGGCGAATGGAGGAGTGGAATGTGCCAAATAGGCACATGGAATGTGAGTGGTGAAATGGAAACGAAGATGAACGAATTGATTTAATGGATGAGAGATGTCTAGATTTACTGTAGTGATATTTCTGGTTGGTCATGTGGTCTGGTGCACCACAGAGCAATCACGCCAGCGCTGGGGTAGGTATCTTATCTTCTAGCTGAGCCTCAGGCCTGAGAGAGTATGGTTTGGTTGGTCCGAGACTACACTTGGTCCGTAGTAATCTGGGAGTCACGCGAGTTTTTGTATTAGCTACGTATGCTCTGGTAAACTCATCGTCGACTCATGACCTGAAGAAGTTTTAGGATTATAAGAGGGATGTTCTGAACATGTTTGAAGAAATTGAAAGAGTGATTTTTTGTGGTAACTTGAAGGTGGGATGGGGACGCAGCAGACCGGTTACGAAGCCGTTCTTGGATCCTATGGTAATAAGAGAGTGATAGTGGATTTATGTGTGGTAATAAATCTTCAACATAAGGACATACATTCGTAAACATGGAGATAGAATGGTCATATGAGTATGTTAGATTTGATTTCAGTTGATAGTCGCCTCTGAAAGTTTTTAATAGATACGAGAGCCTACAGTGGCCCCAAACTTAACACGGACCACTAGTTGGTTACTAGACTGTTTAGGGGTCTGTTTAACAAGTGGAGAACATTGAAAAGTAAGTGTTCCATTTAGAGAGCTAGAAAGAGTTAAGAGCGAAAAGTTTCAAGACGCGAGTGTAAGAAGCATGTATGAAAGTCAAGACCAAGACAGGCTCAATAGTGTGTACCTACCAGACCTAAAGCCTTCATTGTAAGAAAGAAGAAAGCCTGATTAAAATATGTATCACGTTTGCAATCGAATAACGGTGTGTTATAGTGGAAGAAAGAAATGCAGTTTTGTTGCAAGAACATCACCAACTACTTAGTGAGAGAGAAACGCGAAAGCCAAACTATGAAACTGGAAGAGAGGTTAGCTAACGGCTTCAAAAGAATTGCCAAATTCTTTCGAAAGGGAGGTGAAGAAGTTCTGGAGTTAATTGTCTGCCTCTAGAATGAATAGAATTAAGTCTAAGAGCTGTAATAAACTTACAAACACGGATGAGGTGTTAAATCGGTGAGCTAATTTAATGGAATAAAGTGTCTAAATACAAAGTTTCACTGTTATGTATTCAAAAATTACGATTTTCCATACGAACATTTTACACCTCTTTTTACCCATTCTCCCTCATTTTCAGTGATAAAAAGTAGCCTATGTTCTTTCGCTAATCATAAAGTGTCTAAATACAAAGTTTCTCTGTTACAACTTTAAAAATGACGAATTTACATATGAACAATTATCCCCTCTTTTTACCCATTCTCCCCCATTGTTTGCAATAAAAAGTAGCCTATGTTCTTTCGTTTATCATAAAGTGTCTAAATACAACGTTTCACTTTTACAGCTTTAAAAATGACGAATTCCCATATCAAAATTCACCCCCTCTTTTTACCCATTCTTTCCTATTTTTTTGCAATAAAAAGTAGCCAATGTTGTTCCTCAGGGTCTATTCTATCTCTGTACCAAATTTCATCAAAATCCGTTGACTGGTTTAGGCGTGAAAGCGTAACTGACAGATAGACGGACAGACAGAGTTACTTTTGCACTTATAATATTACTAGATATAGACTTTATATAATATTGCACTATGCTACTTGCAGGTATGAATAATATACCACGGTGAAGAGTATTTCAGTAATTTTAATCTAAATTTCAGAATCAGCACAATGTCACGCAAAAGCAAAATCGGAGTCCTAAGAGTATCTAAGCAGTAGTTACAAATAAATCGAATAATAACACAAAACACAACCGAAACGACAAACGCAGAAGTATCACTGTCAAACTGTCACTGCAAAAAACGATAATAGAGCTGTGACATTAAACTCGATTTAATGTCAAATCGATTAAACATTGAGCCGATTTGGTGATTCTATATACCACTTTTATTGGATTTAAATGTTGTATTACTTCAATCACGTTATTGATATCGATGTTAAACATGAAATAATTAAGTTCAATCAAGCGTATTTTAAAAACACAACCAACACTAGATCTTAAATTGTATCGATTACTTATTTCATAATCGCTACAATCAATTCATATTGTTGATATTTGTACGTGTCACACCACTGTTAACAATTGGAGTTTAATGTACCTACTTCGAAATCAGTTAATATGCTTTTTATATCATAAATAAACTTCGGCTTTTGGAAAAAAAGTTGAAAACATGAAAAGACATTAAAAAATAATTCGACTTGTTTTGTTTTAGTGCAATCTATGGACGCTAACATAAACCTTGAGAATATTCTGCCATTCTCCTTTGCTAACTTAGGATAATTATTAATTTGTGTGAAAACATATTATTATTTTCAATGTTGTTAAAGTAAAAGAAAGACCAATATCGACAAAACTACATGGACCCTGTGATGGATACATTATGCGTCGTACGTTGTAGGAACCTTCGTATTGACTTGAACCTTCGTTTAATTAGATCCGTAGTGAGACCGCTGACCCGTAACGACGCAGCCCGGATATTACACCCCCCTCCCCCCAGCCCAGTTCAGGTGATGAGGCCCCCTTCTGGGGCTCATTTATTTGATTACAAATATAGCCATAGAGAAATCCATGAGCCACTATATACCAGGCTTCGAAATTTCTCTGTAATTGTGAACGAAAAACGTTAAATCTCCACCAAGTCGAGCAAAAAGCGGCCTGGCTGTACCACACTTTTCTCGAAGCAATTCAGACCCTTTTTGACCCACCTATAATTGTGGTTAACTCAAAAAGCCTTAATTTTCAGTTACTAAGTAGGCATTGTATAAACACCGTGTTTTTAAAATTTCATTAAATTTGAGTCAGTAGTTTAAGAATTGTAACTTGTCAAAATTTCTTAATTTTGTCGCTCATTGACTGACTGACTGACCGATCATCAACAGTCTAAGGCACTTCTATTAAACAAAGAACCTTCAAATATAGAATATACTCGTAATAGTGTTTACTGGGAAAATCTAAACATTTTATAATTTGTGTCCAGTTTTCTAAATACATTGGCTGTGGTCTAGCGTCCAGGTGTTGGACTTGACTTCATGAGGTCCCAGGTTCTATTCCCGAGTTGGGCTCGGGCAGCAAACAGAAAATGTGGTTTTTCCAATTTTCTAATAAAAAAAATGTTATTTTCTAATCAAAGAATTGAGGCGCCATTAAAACATTCTATAAAAATCTAGTGTCGGAGATCAAACATTTTTTTACCGTAAAATATGTAAAATTCTTGTAACACCAAGTCGGTTAATATATTTAGTGCCTACTTATCAATATATTATCATTATTAAAAATCTTTTATGTTTTAAATAAATTAAGTATTTATCACACAGCACTACGGGCCAGCAACCTGGTTTTTCTCGCGAATGTCCTTCCGAATTGATAAGGGATGATCTTTTAGAAATTAATGATCCTGAAATTTTAATGGCTAACTAGATTATTACATTGTTTTCACTAGATCCCGTCTCAACTAATTGATTTATTGACAAATTTAAGCCACGTTTGTATTAAATGAGCCTCTTCAAAAAGTTATATATTTGATTTGAAAACGAATTTCAATCGCGTGTAGTGCAAAAGACTAAATTAATAAATAAAAAATAAGTTATGTTTTCATGCGCTGGTCAAGTCGATCTATATATCTAAAACTCTTACTCTGTTTACTCTGTTTTTTTTTTCATTTTAAGTTTTCTGTTTAACATTATTTGTTTTCTAGAATTCGATATGTTTCGTGTATCATGGTGGAGTGTTAACATTTATATATTAATGTTTAATATGTGTCTATAAGTGAGGACCTGTAATTGGCTTACTGTTTTTTTTCTGTTACCATTTTAATTGTATAAGTTGCTGTTGGTCTTCCATGTGAAATAAATAAATAAATAAATAAATGAATAAACGTTAATAATGATATTATGGTAGTAATCTACGTAATAATGAAAAACAGAAGATCCTAAATAGGAGCTAAATAATTTAACCGGCTTAGTATCCCATATGACTCTCACAGTCTATTACGGTAGGCAAACTAAGCTGCGACACTTTTTTTTACATAAAGTTTCGATAGCATTTAGATAATGGTTTCGTGGTGCTCAATATGCACATCGTGAATGTTTGTAAAATAAACACCTGATAAACTGATGATAGATTTGTTGAATTTTGACCATCGACGTGTTGGCTTGATTGTTTTATAAAACAAATTTTATGTTAAACATTTGGTTGTGTAAACCAATGTTGAGATTTATCTCTAAAACAATGTGACAAGGTTACACCTCATCAGGGGCGCTGCAATGAAAAGTATTTTTTCTCGAATCTCTTACTACCTACCCGTATCATAAAAAAGAGCAGGATATGTGATCAAGACATTTCATTATAAGTTTACTGTTCTTTATATCTGTTTTATATCTGTCGCCACCATATGTGGCAAGCCTGTGGCCAACCGGGCACACATCCAGTCCCGGGCAAGTGACAACGTTATTTTTACGAGTAAGCTAAAACTAAATATTTTCTTTTTATTGCCGCCCGACACGGGGATCGAACCCAGGGCCTCAAGGAGTAATATCCGACGCCGCATGGTTAGACCACAGAGACGATGTGTATTTCTATATTTTCGAAAAATATTTTGATAGAGTTTTCTATAACTTTGGAAACAGTTTAACTTCCAAGGAACTGCCGTAGCGCAGATAAAACTGTAGAGATAATTAATTATTCCTAAGAACAAATTAAACTTGGGTGAAGGACCTAGGCTTGTTTATCTCAAAATCTCAACGGGCAGCGTTGGAAACCCACATACCAAATTACTACACTACGCAAGCGAGGCCGAGGGTAACAGATAGTAATTTATAAAAAGATTTTTCGAACAAAACTCAATTTAATTATAATTTTCCAAGAGCCGGAAAATACAGGCCGCTTCCAATTATGGTATTAATGGAGTTGATATTGCATTTTAAAATGGAATTTGATCCGACAACTCAATATCCGGCCGGGTGTAGAGGTTGGGACATTACCCGACTGTTTTACCGGTCCACCGGCCAGCAATGCCGCCTTTGTCGGCCGGAAATGGAAAAAATAATTCTACTTTTGACGTATTATCGAGTCAATATAAAAATTATCTAGATAACATTATACTCCAGCTTCACGTGTGAGTGAATAAAGAGAAGGGAAAATCAAAGAAAACATTTCCTACATGTGAATGTTTTTTACCTTGTTTTCTCCTAAACATATTTAGTAAGGGGGGCTGTTTGCCTTTGTTGGAACAGGCAATACTATTTTTATATAAGTGGTACACAAAATTAAGTATTTTTCTCTATTCGCCTGATGTTCCATAATTAGATAGACACATGATTTTTAAAATCGGCTTACAAGTGACGTAGAAATTGATTAAAACACATAAAAAATATATGAGTCCTTTTGCAGAATCTGTTAAAACTAAAATATTGTGGCTCTTCATTGATTACGCACAATCCAATAAATTGTACATCCAATCCCAACCCTACAACAAACGTACTATATGTATATCGGCGTATGTAAATACGCCTACATCCTTGGACCAACCGCAAGGCTCGAGTTCGATTCCCGACTGGGGCATGCAGTTGAGTGATAAACATTTACTTTTTTATGGCAAAATATAGCAAATAAGTACGTGTCTCTTCTGACGGTACGAGGCAAGAAGAAAAACGCAGCCTATAGACACTGTACACTTCGCAAGTGGTCCTGTGGCCGGGGTGTCAGGCAAATCATACAAATCTATTAGCTTCCGTACCCTCCGAACCGGAATATGATATTGTCATTATGTTGGCAGAAATAGGTAAGGCGGTGGAACCCTACACAGACAAGTGCTACGCAGCACTATGTTGGCAATGAGCCGTTTTCCATTTGAATCATCCGTAGGAGATGCCTACGAGCTGCCAGCAGAATGCCAGATGGTCAATTCCACACAAAGAAACACACACACACACACACACACACACACACACACACACACACACACACAGAAAATATGTCTGCATTTCCAGGTCTGAGTGTTTATTCTGGTAACTATTTAATTATTTAAGTATTTAATTTTCATAGCCACACGTAACGCAAGTAATATAATTTGCTTCCCATGAGGTAAGATATACTTTATAATATACCTGGATATTTTTTTATTATTTATTTATTATCTACAGGTTTCTGTGGGAGATCTAATAACAATTGAAGGTCGTTATACTGAGCCTTTACCATGAGTTGGTGTAGTTTACGTTCGTAAGTTACGTGTAAATCTATTTTGATCTGAAAATATGTTTCTCTTAGTTACCAATAGAGGCGCTGTTCAAAGTTTTTATACAAATAATTTACAGTGACTGCAGCGAGTATAGCAAACTTGACAAGCCGAAAACTCATGGTCCCTCACCATCTAAAACTAATTTAATGGTGAGTGCATTTGGGTTTTAATATGAGATATTAATTAATCATTTGATTTAGCTGTTGGTCCGTATCTTCACGCCCATATCCCCGAAGGGGTAGGCAGAGGCACAACCAGGGCACCCACGACTAGCCTAAGTCCCACAATGTGGAAAGCCTATCGCGATTTAATTAATCATATTAGAAATACTTTATTATTTATTCTTGTCTGCAAGAAAGTCTTTAACACCATACTATGTCTTCTATAACAGCAAGTTAAAAAAAATCCCTGGAAATCTTTTGAATTAATATTCGTAATCTTTTAATAGAAAAATGGATCAAGATTAAATTGGAAGTGCTGATGTTTGCGGTAATTCAGTTCAGATATTTTTTTAGTTCTAAAGAATTATATCACTAGATATTGAAAGGAAGCAAATATCAGAAGTAAAAGATGCCCTAAAGGAATATTTGGAGGAAGTTAAAATTTTAGCATATATAGTCAAAGAGTATTGAAGTTGACCATATAATATATAGAGAGTGAATCATAGAGTGACAGAGTGGGTCTCATAGGCCATAACCCTCGACAAAAATCTTAATTGAGGCTGCAAGTTATGATTAATATCTTTGAGCTAAAGCCGTTAACACAGCAGCCTATATTATTAATAGAATATGACTGAAAGGGTACTGAAAGTATCAGTCCGCAAAGCTTATGGTTTAATATAGAAACACACATACATCATATACAACTATTTGGTACAAACTGTTTTGTTATGTTTCAGGTGTCAAGCGGGAGAAATTTGATAAGAAGGCAATAAGAGGAATAATAGTGACAAAAACGGATATAGAACATGGATTGAGGACGGAAATATGGTATTATCAAGATATGTCAAGTTCCACACAGAACAAACTTGTTGTGACATTTTTATTTACCGCAAAGCGGGAAAAGCTTTCCATGGCGGCAACGAGTATCGATCCGCCGTTGTCGGTACGAATACAGGCAGATGCGGCTGTGGAGTACTACGGTGATACTCGTACTGCCGTAGTGCTATTGTTCTACCTAATTTTTAATTTATTATATCTGTGAAAAACAAAAGACTGAAGTGAAATGCAAAGTGAACAAAGACATCTGAGTATAATTTGTGCACCACTTCAGACGATGTGCGGACCCTGTTGAGTGAGGCTGCCAGATGGGGATCGTTGGATCCAGCGCCACCGGAGCAGTGGAAGTTTGCGAAAGCATCCCCACAGCATCGGTACCTGCCGAAGGGGAGGATACGTGGGGTTTTAGTCAGTAGGATTCTGACATAACTCGCCTCTTCCCCCGAAAGTGGCGGGTATCAATTATGGATTTCCCAACGAAAAAAAAGGTTTGTCAGAAAAAGCATAAAAGCAGAATTAAGGTATTTGTTGTTCGAATGCGCTTTGTTTGATGATTGACTGCTGTAATATGTCTATTTCGTGGTTTTAGGAAAAAAACATACTAGAAAGTTTGATAGTTCCATGGGGAATTAAATCCCTGTGACACTACTGGCCGATGAGTAATGTCACGGGAAATGCAAGTTTACCCATGGTACAACATTATACCCATGACACTACCACTGGTGCCATGCAGTGGTACCAAGGGAAATAAAAGAATTAATTATGAATTTCTTGGACAAAATCATGAGGATGACGTATCAGAAATAAAGTTTATGACTTTGATGAGGATAAGTTAATCAAGCTGTTTTCATCAATTCCTGCTGACATAATACTTTCAGGCAGCGTTCACAACTGTACGATAATTATAGTACACATGCTATAAATTCATATGTTATTTATACGATGTCCACTCACGTGCAATGAAAAGTATACACGGGCAGATTTTCAAATAAATATTGACTCTTAAAATTTCAAAAACAAATAACCACTTTACAATTTTTATTTTATAACCATCCAAGTTTCTCTTAATAATGTATACATTTATGGCAAAAATATGTACACAGTTTGTTTTCAGTTACTTATATTCACAATCAAATGCAAAAATATGTATCCATTATGACTTACAATAATTTGTAAACGATATTATTTTACTAAAATGTAATCAATACTATCTCAATATAATGTATGCAATAATACCTATGATTTTTTTCTTAAATATGTATACACTTATAAAACTGTAGCAATTTTCAATATTTTGACGAAAGGGTATTGTTTTCAAAAACAAATACACAATGTGATTTTCGCTTTAATGTAAACATTCGTTTTATCTTGTTGATAGTGTTAAGAAGGTAGCTAGGATGCAGAGCAGCGGCGAGCGCGAGTGGTGGCGTGGACTGTTTTTTATTCAGTGATACTTTTCTTATCTACCCTCAATAACCTGTTGCATTGAAATTCAGATAAATCGTTATTAATACAGGGTTACTGATTTGATTAAGAAATAAAATATCCTAGACATGTCTGTTTGAGAGATACTGAAATTTATTTTGTTTTTTACAATTTAAATTTGCCGGTTTTTCGGTTATTAGATTATATTATGTTGAAGTATGTCGGTCGTATAATTGTTGAAATTATAAGTCTTATTATTATTGTTATTGAGTTTTTACATGTTAAATTTTTATTTACCGTTTTCGGTATAATATGATCTCATTAACCAAAGGTGATCGTAAGGTAACTAAGTCGTTCGTCGACGAGCGATGGTTTTAAGTGAAAAAAGATAATAAAAATTAGAAAGTTTATTATTCTTTGAAGGATTCCTAAAAAAAAACTGTACTTGTTTTGCAGATATGTTTGTTAATATCTACGTTTTATCGTCTATTTAATGAGGTATAACAATGTAAGATTTTATGTGAATTCATAAAAAAAACTTGTATAAGCTACAAGTAACAGTTCTAACGGTCGGCCCTTGGCTTATGCCTATTGTTCCATTTGAGAAAAGTTAGGATTTATTCAGATTTAAGTGAGTCAAATAATGTCCAGAAACGTCATTTTGTTGCGATTTGCAACCCGCCGAGGCCGCGGGAGATCGCCGCCCGCACGATTTTACGGGCAGACGACCGCTGCGCGGGAACCGCAAACAACCGGTGAAAATCGCATCGTGAAAAGTGATCTTACTTTTTGCATATAAATAGACATTTTATGTAATTTGTGGGCCCGCAATAAATATATGGAATGTATTTTGAATGTAATGTACATTGTGCAAGTCATTTAAAGCTATATTCTGGTTTCGATCCTAAACGGCCTTCTTAGCATTGTTAAGTATTAGTAAGTATAAAAGTCTTCTTATAACCTAACATTTCATGAATTTTGTCTCGAAGTTATTTGAAGAACCGAGATCCAATAAAATTATTACTTCATTAAAAAAAATACTTATTAAATAATAACTTAACTGAAAGGAGTCGAAGTTTGATTTTATTTTTCTTAAGTAACCATGTAGCATAGAATCCGCAGGTAACATCTTGTTTATACTTATATATAAATGCGAAAGTCTGTCTGTCTATCTTTTATGTTTTCACGGATAAACAACTTGACCGATCTTTATCTTAACTGATAATATATTCTAATGTGAAGTTATCGGAATCTTACAAATTCGTATAATCCTATAATCGCCACGCATTGGACGTATCATAAATTTCGACTTATAAAATTATATAGCTTCATGTTCTGACTGATTCAATATATCGCAACTATAAGATAAAGACGACAAGTGCAGAAGGCTAATCTACATGCAAAGTTTGTTTAAACAAACGCAAACATACTCGTAGACACCTCTCACGAACACGATATATTGAACCAATCTAGACCATTTCAAGCGGGTGACATCCGTTTGAAATACAGTTAGGTGAAATTTTTTGATCAAAAATAGAACAATAAGAAATATACACATATACACATCTTCACGCTAAACGCTTGTGCAAAAATAAAGGAACGAAAGAAGTTATTTGTCTAGTGGGCGGTGGTTTAAATTTAATACTAAACGATGAATTGTCGTATTTATGCTACCAGTTGTAAGTACCTGTAAAGAAAACCTATTATAGCGTATATTATTTATTTTACACAAATACTTTTGTACTACAAAACAAACTTTATAGTGCTTGGTTGCTATGGCTTTTGCTAGGTTAAACCTAATGACAATTTAAAATTAGTTCTAATTGATAATCCATTTGTAATAAATACGAGCATTAATAAGTAATTTGATTAAAGTATCTTCACGCCCATATCCCCAAAGAGGTAGGCAGAGGTACAATCAAGGCACCCACGACTAGCCGAAGACACTAAGTCCCACAATGTGATAGGTGGCAAGCCTATCGCCAACCAGGCACATTTCCAATCCCGAC
The DNA here is from genome assembly GCA_002245475.1 of Calephelis virginiensis. NCBI lineage: Eukaryota > Metazoa > Arthropoda > Insecta > Lepidoptera > Riodinidae > Calephelis > Calephelis virginiensis. The sequence continues at coordinate 127,899 of NJDC01001918.1, read as the reverse complement.
CAACATTTTTTTAAATTAGAAAATTGGAAAAATCCAATTTTTTTTATGTTGGCCGACCCAGGAATCGAACCCAGGACCTCATGCGGTCAAGTCCAACACCCGGACCGCTAGACCACAGAGGCAACCGTACCACAGAGAGGTAATTTGATTAAAGAAAAAATAATACTACATAACTCATTTCTACTAATGTTAAATTGGTTGCGCACCACAATGTGGTACATAATTAAGTAAATGACTTACATACATACTACATACATATCTTCACGCCAAGTCCCTCACGGGGTAGGCAGAGAGTATCG
>NJDC01001918.1:113958-127343 GCA_002245475.1 Calephelis virginiensis | reverse complement strand
ATAGGTTGTTACCACAAAAACTCACGTGACTCCTAGTTTAATACGGACCCAGAGCAGTCTCGGACCAATCAAACCATACTCTTTCAGGCCTGAGGCTAAGCGAGACGATAGAATGATACCTACCCCAGCGCTGGCGTGATCGCTCTTTGGTACACCAGACCAAAGAGCCAACCTGCCACCGGGGAGATCAAAAGTATCACTACCTTTTCGCTTAGTCTCCGTTACACATAGTAAATCCAGGCATTTCTCATTCATTACATTAATCAATTCATTCATCTTCGCTTCCATTCCCCCTCTCACATTCCACGTGCCTATTTAACACTCCGCACTCCTCGATTCGCCTGTACGGGCCTGGCGTGATAGGTGGTGGCCCCCATTGCCGCATCTGCCTCTTTTCGACCGACGAGGGCGGATCGGTACGCGTCGCCTCCAGGGAACGCCCTAACCCGCTATGCGGTACTTTTTCGGGCCAGAATTGCAGTCCAATGGACTGGCAGGGATCGCAACGTGCACGCTTCTGGCCAATAACCCCCAAATGTAAATGACTTTATTGAAATATTTTAATATTTTAGTAATTACCATTTAATTTTTCCCTTCTTCCTGGAATCAAATAACAAGATACAAGTGCCACTACTAGTTTTTGAACCGCCGACGCAAAGCAGGAGGTTTTATTCAGATTTCTTGATGGTAAGAAATTCACGCCGCCTAGAGACACCAAAGGTAGTAATGGTGCGTTGCCAACCTGAGGCCGAGATGTTAGGGCTCGAGCAAAAGTAGGTTTACCGGCTACCTTAACCTCCGAACAGGAACACGTCAACGACAGGTAATGATGTTATGGCGGCAGGAATAGGTAAGGCGATGGTACCAATCCGGGCAAGTTGGTGCGAAACTCTACCACCTAGTCAGATGTCACGGTGTTAGTGACAGGTAGCCTATGCTAGCGTTTTACGAGCTGCCTGCTAGAAAGCAGGTGGTATTGTAATGAATTATACGAATCAAAAGCACTCAGTTCAAAAGATGTTGCCACCGTATCGACATCTTGCTCACATCAAACACAACACTTCGTCGCCGCAACACGAGCGATCTGGCCGCTGACATCGAGTTCGGGCATAGCTCGCCGCGCCCGCGGCCGCCCCGCTTTCGCCGCTGCCCCACAAATCGCTGAGATTCGAGATCAATTCGACCTTACTATCAATTCGAGATGCTGATTATTTGATGTAGTGCTAGCATTTGGGTCAGTCTCCCACATAATGTAAATTTCAGCTCAACTAATAAGCTGGAGGTGGATCAACTTTTATTTGCAAGATTCCTTAGCTATAGATAGATAAATAGATAGATAAATAGATGTTGGTACTAATGTAATAGGTATATTGTGTCACATCTTTTCTGTGACGACTGTCTCACTCTACGTGTTGCGTATTATCTGCTACCGGTAATATTTAACAAGAAGTGGCTTAAAATCCTTAAGCCATTTTGCTATTTAGTCTAGTACCGGTACTAACAGTACCGGTATCGCATTAAGGTAAAAAGTACCGATTAAAAATAAAAAAAGTAAGGATTTAATATTAATTATATACTACCTATTACTTACATGTGCCATTTACTAATAAAATCATATAAAAAGTAAATAGTATATAATTAATATTAAATCTTTATCATTTAAAAAAAAGCATCTTCACGCCCATATCCCCAAAGTAGGTAGGCAGAGACATAACCAAGGCACCCACGACTAGCCGACGACACTAAGTCCCACAATATGATAGATGGCAAGCTGATCGCCAACCGGGCACATTTTCAATCCTGAGAAACATTTTTTTATTCGAAAATTGGAATAACCCAATTTTCTTTATATTGTTAAATTTTACTTTTTAGTTTTGAAGTCGGTTTTTATTAACGTAGTTATTTTTATTGAATACATTTAAATTTTATGTTGTTTACAGCTGATATGAATTCATTAAATCAAAATAGACATTGGGATAGGTGACAGTAGATAAAAACAAGTTCAAAAAATAAAAACTAATAAGCCAATCTGAATCAAATTTTTATGGGACGAACCCAACACTACACCGCATCAAACAATAAAAAAGTTATGTAAATCGTTTTAGAAACCTCGGAGAAATCGGTGTACATACATAAAAAAATATACCGGTTGATATAAGAACCTCCTAGTTTTTTGAAAAAAAGCGGCTATGACATACGGACGGACAGACAAACAGACATGAAAAATTTACAAGGATTTTGTTTAGGCCTTTGACTACGCAACCCTAAAAATAGCAAATGTAAAATTAAAAAATACACTTTCAAAAAATGTATCTTGTCATACTAAATTTAAATGAAAAAGTATTACATTATTTTCTTTTAAATCACAGTATATTGAAGACTAAAATACGAGATTGAACCTTGGTGTATTTTACTCCGTTTTTATTAAAAAGGCGGTTACAATTTAGTAACAGCGGAGCTCACCGGGAACACTTGCAGATACTCGCATGATACGGATTGATAATCTCTCGTGATTTACGACACGTTAAAAGCCCCTCCTACGGCATTAACGATATTATGACCCATAAATAACCGGTATTAAAAAACACGATTTACAATTATTGTTATCGTCTTATCGGAAACATGATATATGATATACGCAGAATAGGATATTTAAAGACCTTTAACTACTTAAAGATATTTCACAATAAATATTTGAGACGGGTCAAACCCGTTGCTTTTAAAACTTTACCATTTTACAACCTTTGAAAATATGTGAAAGTTTCGACGTGTTTGTTTGTTTATGTTAGATCACGCATAGCAATTTAACAACGTCAATTCATTCTGATAAACTAAAAAAAATTGAAAGCTAAAAAATGGAAACTATTCATAAATACATTATGGATAAGTTTTGTCTGAGGCAAATGATTATTTGTAACTTTATAATATTGTTACTTAGCCTAAGCTTCAAAATCGCACCAATAAAAATGTTGAATAAAAATGTCTTCTTTGAGGGTAGGATAATAGTTTGACTTTTCATTTACTCATTATTTTAAATGTTGGTATATGGAACCCCTCTAATGAATCGTACATGGTCGGAAATAAATCTAAAATAAACACACAGAACACAGCTGAACACAATTTGAGTGTTTTTAAAATTATTGTCTGTCCGTCTGTCTCTCATTTTGTACATTACGCCAAATCTGCTGATTGGATTTTAATGACATTTTGATAGGACTGTAGTTTTCACTACCTTTATGTAAAGGCTATTTTATGTGTTTGTGTAAGAGAAATTTTGTTTGTAATGTTTTTCTTAAATTTCGCTATCATCACATTTCTTTATTAATGCAATGTTTGTTAAAGGGATAATATTAAGTTTATTATTTTAACCTAATGTAGAAAAGGAAAACAATTTCTTTTCTGATGTTTATTCTTTAACTTATCTTTGATCTTTTTTATATAATCTATGCTTTAGTTACACAAAACCTACGGATCGGATTTTGTCAAAATGTTCAAATTACTGTTTCTACTACCAAGTAGCAGAAACAGATATTTATAGAAATAGATGAACAATTAGTTATCGGATATTATGCGAGGGTTGTGTCAAGAGTCTTCGAAACCAACGTGTTTGTATGAAAAGGGTAATGAATGTGAAAGAAGCCAGTTTGTCAGGAGAGTAAAGTTTGGCTCTCGATACGCTCTGCCAACCTCGTAAGGGACTTGGGGTGAGAGTAGATGCAAGAAAGAGTTGCTCCGATGGTTCGGTCATGTTGAAATAATGACTGATGAAAGATTAACAAAGCAGATAAACAATACGATTGTGGATGGATGTAGGTACCCGGGGAGACCAAGGTTGACATTCCACGATAAAAACGCTCAAGTACTATCTGTGGTATAACGCTTTTGTAACAGTGATATCCAAGAAATAGTGGGACTATATTATAGTGGAAACATAAGTGGAATGTTCAATATCGTCGTATCCTACGAATATGGCCACTGTGGTTGTAATGGCTTTATGATCATTACTGTTTTGAATTCGGCTACTATTTTTAGGATATGTTAAATCAATAAATCACAGAAAATTCGATTTTATCTACCTTGAAATAAAGTTTTGAAATTAGCCGCAATTGCTATCTCCCGAATTTCCCAAAGAAACAACGACAACAGTCACAGTGGCTTTTTTCTTGACCGGAGAACGAGGAAGCGTGGAGAGCGAGGTGCGTAGAAAAAAGGCGCTATTGCATCAGTGACTTTATTCGACGGAGTAGTCGTATGGTATAAGTATGAAAAGTTGTTAGCCCCATTCGCTCTTGTGGCTTTATTCTGCGCACTATTTTCTTTTTTCGTTTTTTTTTCAGATTGTGCAATTAGTTAGGATCAACTTACTAATTTAACTAACTTTCCCTACATTTACTATTTAATAAATATAACAGATTATAAAACCACAGTAAATTAGTGGTTTATGGGTGGAGCTTTGCTAATGAGCAATTGTGACGGTTTGGGCTTTTTTGATATTATCGATTGTAAGTACTAACAATATAATAAAGGCATTTTGTGTTTACAATTGTAATATATTTATAGTTTTAGCTTTACTAAGAGTTCGAATGTCTTTTTATATTTTTAGATACCAAGAAATGAAATTCATCTTCGGTACCAAAGGGAAATGAAAAAGAAGTTATTTATTTACTAAAATGTTTAGGACAAGACTCAGTAATAGTGTAAGTTCATAAATGACAACAAAGTTTATTAAAAAAATTGCAATCCTGCAATTACTGATCTCTTTAAATCCACGGATCACTTTCAAGTCTACAAGTTACAAATGAAGACTCATCTGTTGACTTGAGTACTATTGCTGCAGATGTCACAAATTCACAGCCAATATTGAAAAAATGTAGTTCAAGATACTGGTTTCAAATATAAAAATGTTTTGGCCCTTATAAGTTCTAGCATGTCTATAGGAACGCGGCCATTGTTTCTGAATATATCTTAAATAAAATGGAAGTAGAAATTCGTACAAAATCCGCAAGTCCCTTGTTTATTGAAACTGCGAGCTTAGACCCAATATTGGCAAATACTTGATTCAGACAATGTTTGCTTACAATGTGAGTCAAATACGTAACCCATTGAAGACAAACAATATCCAAACCTATCCATTCAATATGCTGACATTGTACAAGATAGTCCAAGTCCAATATCAACTCCTTGTTCATCAGTGAATTCTCTTGAACTGCTTGTAGGCAATATTAAAAAAACGGAATTGTGAAAAGCGAAAAAGACCTATATGGACCACCAATTTTTCGGAATGGAAAGACGTAAAAAGAAAGACGTGAAAGAATTTAGAAAGAGAATACAATAACAGAAAAGGAAAAAATATATGACAATTCACAGGCCAGATCAGTGGTTTAACCTAATTAGATGGGCAAAAACAACAGGAGAGGCGTCAGAGTCAAGAAAATGATGATAAATGACATACATGACTATCGCAATTTACTGAAAGACAAAAATTGGACGAGAAATAGAGTTAATGATAGAGTGGCTTGGAACAAAGTTAAAGAGATTCACGTAATCAAAGAGAATATTAACATAATCAAGTATAAATATCAACTGGCTGAAGAAAACAAAGAAATAACGACCCAGAAAGAAAAAAAATGAGGAAAGATTTACGATGTGATGGCAAACATTAAGCAGGAAAATAACTCTTGAACATTAACAATGACAAGTTTAAAGATTTTACACATATTTTATGTGATTCCAACATTATACCTATAGAGTTTCATTCATATATTAATTATTTGCCTCGTAATCAAGCAGAAGGTAACAGTAACAACAGCAGCGATGAGAATGAAACTGAAGAAGACTGTGAACTATTATTAGATTTTTATAGTTTGTTTTTAAAAGTCTTGATTAAAAAAAATATATGTATGTATATATTTATCATGAAAGACGGCGATACTGTTGACTGATTACAGGTCATAAAGTATATTTTATTTAAATTTTTAATTGTTTGTGACTTGATCGTGTTGGATTTGTAAGGTATTGAGTAATAAGAATGCATTATTTTAATAGAAGCAATAGTTATTATTTCTGTGGTTTCTATTTGTTTCTGAGAGGTTGATATATTTTTGTTTATTTTATTTTAAAAAATTAAAAATTATTTTAAAAAAAGTTGGTAATTTGTATATAACTTTTAAGTTTGCTATCAGAGTAACGTATATGTAAACACTGTGAACCTACGCATTATTTTTTATCAGGGCTAAGAATTAAGTTCCTAACTTATGAATTTTAGGTTGAATTAAGAAAAAGAATGATTTAAGTATATGACAATAAAGTATCTTTTCACTATTACAATGTTGTTTCATTGACTTTGTTTTTACGCTGTTATTAAAAATAATAAATAGCCCTTAATGCTCTTACGCCCGGAATATACCGGCGAAAAAAGATATAAAGTCATTTGTTTCTAGTACAACACATTTTAATCCAAAGAATAAAGACGTAAGGGACATATTTTACAAAAATATTAAGTAAATAACATGATTTACAACTTTACAGCATTTTTAGAACAATTTATTAATCATTTAAATGTTAACATCGCAAAAGAATCAATTAATTTTGACATGAGATTTAAAAATCTTCCTCCTGACAAGTTGCCTATTTGCAGTTAGAGGTGGACAAAACTGCTTAAATTTTTTAAACGTTTAAACGTTGTGCTTATTTTAATAAGCATGCTTATAAATCCGCTTTTTTGCTTAAATGCCTATTTCGTTTGTTAGTAGACCCGTTTGCAAACCGTTGAACATTGAAACGTTTTATTTTGGCAATTCAATAATAACAAATCGAAGTTCGTATAAAATCATTTTTAACAGAACAAAGTTTTATTAATATATGAAGTAAAACCATTTTTAAATATATCAATGAACTTTTTTTCGTGCTATATTACTGGCTTAGAACTATCTGGAATAAAGTCTTTTACGGTTTTTTATTGCTTAAAATTCATTATTTTAAACATCATTCACCATAATCATGTAGGCAAAGGTTTATTGAATTTGTATATTTTCCACTATTTACAATTTTATATTTAGAATTCGGGCTCTATTTAATTTATTATTATTCAAATTAACAAATTATGTTAATTAATGAATCTAATTAATATAATTTGATGCAGTCCAAATAATAATATTGACAAAGTTCTTATTTACACTCCACCACCACATACTACAAAACAACAATTAATACATCTTAGACAATCTTTATAGTAATAAAATGCACGACAGCAATTAGTATACGCAACGAGTTCAACGAAAATGTGACACGCGTACCGTGTAACAACGAAAAGCATACTGCTGTCTGCTGTTTGCTGCTAATAAACGTGCTTAATGCTTTTCGTTTAAAAAAGCGTAACATGTGTTAACTGTTAACCAATCAAATGAAGTTGTAAAGATATTTCACATAAAATAGCAGCATAATACCAATACTAGACAACATTAGAGTGTACGCAACGCCCTCTATCTTATCTGTAATAGCAGAAACGCCGTTAACATAGCAACATTAATCGGTAGATGGTGCGACTTATAACCGTTATAACACTAAAAAGTAAAAAGCAAAAAGCGTGTTTTTCTTAAAGTCAAAAGCATGCTTTTTTGCTTTTTCAAAGAAGCATGCTTAATTAAGCGCTTTTCGTTTAAGCGTTCACCTCTATTTGCAGTTGCGCCTTTATTCGTAGGAGATGAAGATATGTATGATTCACTCAATCGGTAACCGGGAAATGGATGAAATGTCACATTGAATATGTATTTGATTTTACATGAATCATCAGCATCGGGACAGGTTAACTAAGTAAAAGATTTTAAAATACAGAAACAGTGACTTCAATTAGTTCTCTTGCAGATAGTTTTTATCAGAAATCAATGACACAGAGGTAGTAGTATTTTAAGCCAATAACCGTACTTTAATACTAATAACACAATACTAATAGTAACACAATCACCGTACTCCTCTCACGTATCAACGCGTTAATTTCTCAGGTGACTCTCGGCCTCTCCCGGTGGCCCAAGTCGTCAGCTGACCGCGGGTGGTTCATTCATCCATTTCTATGTTTAAGTATTTCTAAATTCGACATAAGAGTAAACGAAGCATACAAAAAAGTGAGAAAATAAAAACTAATGACTTCAAAAGCAAATTACTGCAAATTGCAAAAAGTATATTGCCAGCACGTGGCTAAGGTGGCCAACCTTCAACATAACTGAGCTTACTGGCTGCCTTAACTTTTCTAACTTTAGTTTCAGTAGACGACTATAATAAGAAAATAACATATTGACATCCACCACCTTAGTCCTGCCACCACAATGACACTGTCATGTTCGGTCCGGTACGGAGTCACGACGGGGACGCACCTGTAACGTCTATTAACAGATAACGGTTACTTCTTGTCGTCAGGAGAGACAGGTGCCTGCTGGCTGACTTCTTACATAATAAAATACATTTATGGTATTAAGGTCAAACAATTTATATTCAGAAGTCAGAAGAAGAATGTCCAGAAAGAAGTTTATTATAATATATATTAACGTTTTGTTACTTTGTGTAGATGTATTTGATAAAATATGATATCAAATCTTATAATTTATGGCATATCATGTACTACATCCGTTTGCAGGAAACCAACTCTTTCAGTGAAACTATATACATAGCTATATTCGCTTTCTACGTGGACCTTCTATCACGGCCGAGGTACGCCAGCTCGCTACTGACGGATCACGGAATACGCTTCGTTATATTCCTCTCGTAAATGGATCTGAGATTAATGATGCAGCGGAGCACAAGTGCACTGCGAGTGGGCTGATCACGATACATTCTATTTTGAACGACGTCAGGCACAGCTTGTCATCGTTGCTTAACTAATACAAATTCGTTTTACATATTTTTTTACGAAGTTTTGCACTTTGCTTTGGTGCTTATCTTTTCGACGGTATATTTTTTTGTATGATTGCTATTCCGTAAATAACGAACATATTTTAATGGTTCTTTTTTCGATTTACATAAGAATCATTACTAAGATTAGATCAGGACCTATAAAGATTTTGAGTAATTTTTAATCTATACTTCTATACTTACTAATATATAAAGCTGAAGTGTTTGTTTGTTTGAACGCTCTAATCTCAGGATCCACTGGTCTGATTTTTACAGTGTTAGATAGCCTATTTATCGTGGAAGGCTATAGGCTATATAGTCACGCTAAGACTAATAGGAACGGAGTAGCAATGAAGAATATTTCAAAATCGGGGAATAGTTTTTCTCTGATAAGAGCTTCCGCTGCGTGCACTGCTTAAATGATTAAAGTTTTGCAAAAATCATGTATGGTAGAATTATTCCCCTTTAAAAGTTTTAAACAAAACCAGCGATAGCATATTTCTATCTTTTAAGGTTAGCCCACTATGACCTTTTTTATGCTTATCAAATTGGTTTGAAAAAAAATAGTGTTTTATTTGAGAGGGTTTTTTATTAATATGATATTAACCCTTATCCAAATAAATGCGTTATTCATCACAAGTATTTAATTTAAAACAAAATTGCCGGTTACATCATTCGATTTAAAAGAATATCTTAAGAGATATCGCAGTTTTAAAATAACACTATAGCCTAACGACCGCGCAGGACGCGTAGTACAATGAGATAGGTGGCAAGACTATCGCCAACCGGGCTCATATCCACTGGTGGGCAACATTATTTTTATTAGAAAATTAAAACTACACATGTGCTACATTTTTTTTTGTTTTTTTACTACTTATGACTACTTTTTGAGAACCAAATATCAAATAACTAAAAATATGCGGACGAAGCCGCGGGTAACAGATAGCAATGCATAAAATGTCAGGTACCTTTACGCATCATCATAAATAGAACTCAAATACATAACATTTATTGTCGTCTGACCAGTGTCAGGCGACATGATAATGGTGGTATGGTACTGACCATACTAAATTTAGATGAGAACACCTCGAAATTATAATGAACTATTTTAAAAACAAGTAATTATCAAGTCGCAGTAATCGCGAGCTAGATAATAAATGTTTTTTTTCGATTTAGGACCACTTACTTCACAATCACATAGGTACCAAAGATTTGATACCTATCAAATTTAGAATCTCGGCCTACAATATACATACACACATGCATATCTTCACGCCAAGTCCCTTACGTGGTAGCTAATGGGTATCGAGGGCCAAATCTCACGATTCTGGCCGACCTGTCTGGCTTCCTCTATATGAATCACCAATTTTATACAAAACGCCTTTAGACAGTATCTGAGCGATTTGATCGTTGAATGTCAATGTAAATCTTGGTCTCCTCGAGTAACATATTCATCCACATTTACATTACATATTTGCATTGTCAGTCTTCCGTTTGTCATTCTTTCCACATGACCGAAACAGGGGAGCATGCCGTTCTCAGAGTGAATGAAAATGTAAAAATGTTACCGTAGGCTTATGGTGAATCGAATTTATCAAAAACCCGTCCTTATTATTGTATCACTCATAGGGACAAGGGTTCAAAACCGGACAAGATGCAATGGAAGATTTGCCTGGCTCTGGTAGGCCAGCGACGTCTGCAACTGAAGTTAAATAATATAATAATAACTTTATTGTGCTTACTGTTCTACAATGTGTACCTGAAATACAATTAATGAACTTAAAAAGGACATTAATTAAGTGCGTTCGGTACATTGAAAACAAAATCTTTACTTTCCGTACTAGTTTAAAACTTATTACGGCAAAGTAATGTATCTCGGCCATAAATAACATGTCATGCTTAGAAAACTGAAGGTACACAAAAAATACTAGTTCCAGTTGTTGAGGACTTGACACAGTACTACCAACAAAATGAGATACAACACAATTAACACTACGAAATAATTAAAACCAAAGTAATAGTAAAATAAGTATTCGATTGAGTCAGTGGGTATTTTATTCCTATACAACTGTAACTGATTGATTGGCAGTTGCAATTGAACAAAATGTCACAAGTATGGCATTAAATAAAAAGTTATCAGGTATTAACGAATTCGATCTTATGGAAAACTGGCGGCCCGGTACGTGCTTCGCTACACGTATATGTCCGCATGAATGATATAACACAACAAAACAAAAAAATAAATAAATGAAAACAAGTTCAATTTGACAGAACAATCCCCAACTGAAAAAAGTTTCAATTTGACTGAAAAATACCCATTAACTAAATGATCCGCCTTTTATTGAATTCATATGTTACAAAAATGTGATAAATGATGAACCACTAGACCGATTTATGCAAACTTCACATAAACCATCTACTAAATAGTCCGAACAAAGCCTGAATATTTGGTTTGAATAGGTGAGCCCGTTTTCGAGTTATAAAATTACAACGAAAAGTGGCATTAATTTTTATATACAGGATTTCCCATTAATGGTGGATGTTACTAAATATACGTGTGCGTGGGGGGGGGATCCCATAAAAAAATCTGTCACCAGTCCTTTGCGATGTATGCCATTGTAAGTAAAATTTCGAAAAATCCACGTCGGCTATTTAAGGCCTAGTTCGTCTTTTTTGTTTCGTGTTGCCCAATGATTGTGTTCCTAAATTACCTTTACAAAAACGCAATTAAATAATTTAGTAGTTTACCAGACGTTCCTAAATTTCAATGTGAATTTTGAAATTTAACCAACTGCTAAGTTTGAGCACATGTGGCGTAAAAAAATGTGCTGGATTTGTGTTAGCTGACCAGTTAATTAATAGCCTACATCTTGAGGATTCTAAACCAGTACCATACTATCTACTTTACATCGTAAAATTATTGAGCTATAGCCATTAATGCGTAAAAGTAGATATTTCATTACAAAATTGAAAAATTATTTACACGTCATAGGTTTCTGAGTTTTTATTAGGTAAAATAAAGCTATCGACCCTAAAAAGATCTTGTTGATAAGATTTTCACACACATATGTTTAAACACTTAGTTTTAACACACGCATTTAATAATGAACGTACATAATCTTATACATACATACATACAAAAGCACCCTCACACACAACAACTCACACATACAAACACAAATACACACACACACACACACACACACACACACACACACACACACACACACACACACACACACACACACACACACACACATAATTTATTATTGATAATTTGTTTTTGTTCTAATATTGTACTTAAGGAAACGTAATTTGAATGCATCATATATGTATAAATATCTACCTGTTCCTGGAGATAGGCGTTAGTAACTGCGACACAGTCGTATGACTATTGCGGTGGCTATCGTACTGCTATCATTTTTAAGTTTGTACCGTTTCAAATAAAGTTTTTTTTTATTTTATTTTAAAAATCAGACTTTACTCTGTGGTCTAGCGGTCCGGGTGTTGGACTTGACTGCATGAGGTCCCGGGTTCGAATCCCGGTTCGGCCAACAAAAAGAAAATGGAATTTTTCCAATTTTCTAATAAAAAAAATGTTGGTCGGGATTGGAAGTGTGCCCGGTTGGCGATAGGCTTGCCACCTATCACATTGTGGGACTTAGTGTCTTCCGCTAGTCGTGGGTGCCTTGGTTGTACCTCTGCCTACCTCTTCGGGGATATGGGCGTGAAGATACTTAGACTTTACTACCTGCTTGGATTATTCAGATGAATATTAGTTGTACAATTAACTACAACATGACATATTTTGTTACTTAAAAAAATTAAACAAGATATGACAAACAATTTTTTTTAAAATAAAATAATACCCCTTGGACAAATCACACAAATTGAATCTAACCCCAAAGTAACCAAATCATATGCTTGTGTTATAAGTGTTAGTCAACGATACCAATACATACTAATACTTAAATAGATAATAAAATAAATTTAATAAACACCCAGTCCCCGAAATGCAGACATCTAAATGTTCATAACACAAATGCCTGCCCCCGTCGGGAATCGAACCCGAGCCTCGCGGTTGGTCAAAATTATAATTTATAATAATAAATGCTCAAATTCTGTCCTTATGCAAGGCATACACCGTTTAATGATTGACCTTTGATGGTTGAAAATTATATCTATCGTATCGTACGAATATATATTGTTTGGACTGCTTCGGTGAAGTTCTTCTACTGAAGGTATGGTTTATTTGTGCACCTGCTCCTTCAAACAGCCCCAATAAAAAAGGCCAGAGGGTTTAAGTCTGGAGACCGTGGTGGCCAGAGTATCGACCCCATTCGGTCGATCCATCTATTGGAATAGGCATCATTTAAGTAACTTCTTACTTGCACAGCGTAATGTAGCGGACAACCATCGTTCTGGAGCCATATTCTTTGCCGGAGGGCTAGTGGCTCATCTTCCAATAATATTGGTAATTGGTTTCGGAGAAATTGCAAATA
>NJDC01001918.1:73535-111683 GCA_002245475.1 Calephelis virginiensis | reverse complement strand
AAGAAGCAGTGGCTGCGTTTCAAAACGCCGTCGAAGAGACCCCTAAGGCCGAGTGGGCAAGGTGCTTTTCTCAATGGTTCCATCGAATGCAGCGATGTCTTGATGTAAATGGACGCTATTTTGAAAAGTTATAATAAAACTAATAACTTGCTAGTTTAGTTTTTGATTTTCTGAGAACTTTCAGTTTGACCCTCGTATTCCCATTAAGGTTGCCCGGCAATTCATAAGAGCCGATATTTTTTTCATTGAATATGCCCGTCCAGTAATTTTTAAATTGATACTGGGACTATCTTCTCTCATCAAATGTGGATTTGTCATTTGCCAACTGTGCAAGTTATGTAAAAACTAAAACTACAAGGTATCCTCCCCTCACCAGATGTTGGAGTTGTTGGGAAGCTTTTGCGCGTATATTAATGGCAGTCCCGTTACGCAACACCAATCAACGGGGGGTTGCAAATAACCTGGAATAGTACGTGGATCCACAGCCCCATTTTTGTAATGATATCTTGTAATTTATGCCGCCTAAAGACACCAAAGGTGGTAATGGTGCGTTGCCAACCTGAGGCCGGAATGTCAAGCGTTAAGCAAAAGTAAGTTTGTTTGCCGGATATCTTAATCTCTGAACTGGAACACGTCAACGGCAAGCACTGACGTTATGGCGACAAGAATCGGTCGCTGCCAAAACTCTTCCATCTAGTGAGATGTCACTATCCTAATTTCATTTGCTTATTAGTGAAAGTATTGTGAAAAAAATTAAAACAAAATCTATGTAACATTAAGTATATCTCAATAACAAGTCGGATCTCGAACCTTTTCATCTTTAAAAGATCTTTTTAAAAATAGCCATAAATAGCTGAAATTGCGTAATCAAATTAAAAAAAACGTACAGTCGAATTTAGAACCTCCTTTTTCTTTAGAATCAGCGAGAAATAACAGAACATAAACACTCGTTTTTAGAATAGACATAATTTTAGTTTTCGTGTCTCTGTAGTGTGTAAGGTATTTGTATAATTAACTATCTGTTAATGATCCGTGATTCCTGTATTTTTTGGTTAGGGATTGGTAGGTAGTCAAAGGTTCGATTCTTTTTTAAAAAAAAGAATCATAAGTACTAAGCTATTGTGCTATTTAATATCCGTGTAAATTTAATTGAATGTTTCGTGTTTATTTATATTTTAATAACATTTATTGCATTTATGGATCATTGAGTGACTATTATTTAATACATACTAAAACCAAATGTCCTAAGTTCAGGTTTTCTGAACCTTTCAAGGTAATATACAGGTTTATATTATTTCGAAAATCACTGTCAAGTAAAGGAACATATTTTCAGTACTTTACAGAAAATTCCATTAGGTACCTACTCTGTACAATTTATTGAATGCCTACCACACTCGCACACATAGGGTTCAGTATATTACCAAGCTGCGCTGAGGAATTAAACTAATAATATGTATTTGTCCACACTTCTACCACAACACATTTATTATTATTATCATCATAATACTCTCCGTAGTTTTGAATTCACTGAATAATTGTAAATTTTAGCGGGCCATGAAGTGGGTGGTTTATTTCAATTTATTATCAATTTATTTCCATTTTTTGATATTTTCATTATGTGAAAAATTACTGATGAAAGATTGATAAAATAGATATAAAGTACGAGTGTTATTGGACGCAGGCACACACTGAGACTTAGGTAGATATTTTACAATCAAATTCAAAAAATCAAAAATCTCGGGTTTTTTTCCAAGGGTAGTGTCAAGGAGTCCCCGGAACCGGCGAGTTTCGGTGACGTGAGACGTAAAACAAGTGAAATGTAGAGTAAGTTTGGCAGGAACGCAAACGTGGTGACGTTATGGTACAGTAGTACTATTTAAATTATGCGCTTCGGATATATTCCTCAAGATTCAGAAACCCGAATGTATTTTAAAGATATCTATATAGAGTTGTTATTACACATAATTAGTCATTTAGCTTAAATTTAGATTAGGTCAGCAAATTTAAAAATAAATAAATATCACTAGACAAGCTACACAAATTGAATCTAACCCCAAAGTAAGCAAATTATATGCTTGTGTTACGGGTTAGTCATCGATTCTAATTCATAGAAATACTTAAATGAATAAATATTAAACTATAATAAATAAATAACTCTGAACAAATTTAATAAATACCCAGACCCGGAAGTGCAGACATCTAAATGTTCATCACACAAATGTCTGCCCCGTCGGGAATCGTACCCGAGCCTCGCGGATGATTTGCCTCGCGTGCGAAGCCGAAGCGCATAATTTAAATAGTAGTACTGTACGTCTGACAAGTGTGAGCAGGAAGATTATATTTATTTTTAAATGCTTAGTAATCCCAAGCTGCTTTTTTGTATTTGATTAATGAAAGTAGAGTAAAAAAAGTATTTCCCGCCCTTATCCCTGAAGAGGTAGGCAGGGGCACAACCAGGTAACCACGGCTACGACTAGTCGAAGACACTAAGTCCTGGAATGTACTAGGTGACAAGCCTATTGCCAACCGGGCACATATCAAATCCCGAGCAACATTATTTTTGTTAGATAATCCAAAATGGACATTTTCTTTTCTTTTGTCACCCGACCCGGGGATTGAACCTGGGACGGATAATCTAATCTACATAGGAGATCGACCCGGGTCTATTTATGGAGAAAAACATTATAGAGTTAAACATGTAAATACAACATCCATGTTTACAAATTATTGTTTTTGTAAGTAAGTATTTTCACACCCATATCCCCGAAGGTGTAGGCAGAGGTATAACCAGGGCACTTACGACAAGCCGAAGACACTAAGTCCCACAATGTGATAGGTATCAAGCCTATCGCCAACCGGGCACATATTTTTGTGTTAGAAAAACTCAATTTTGTTTTTGTTGCCCGACTCGGGAATCGAACTCGGGACCTCACGCAGTCAAGTCCGACAACTAAACCGTTAGACCACAGAGTCAATAAATGTTACCTCCTTTTGATAATTTGTGGCATTGTTTTTTTTCTTATCATTTTCTAATTAAAATTAATATACGTGCCATTTCGATATTTAGATCGATTTAAAATATCAGAACTCCTTAGAAGAAGGTACTTTTACCTTAATTTTCAACTACGTACAATTATTTTAGCATTTATTTTAACTCAAAAGCCAACTTCAGTAATTATTTAATTATTAAATAGAAATATATATTATCAAGGTAGAAATTAGGTAGAAAATATTAACCACTTAAAAGTTGCAAAAAATTGTGACCGGAAAAAGTAATTTATTGAATCCTCAAGATGGAGGGACCAACTATTTTAGGCGATATTTATAAAGCTGCTTGTGTTTCGGACACGTCATATTATTTATAAAAGGTAGAATTTAGGTACAAAAATATCACGTAGATGAAATACTTCCAGGAGCTGCCTATTAGAATGGTCCCTCCATCTTAACCTCAAGATGGAGGGGCCAACATTTATTGATTACAAAACACGTTTATGACGAGGTACTAATTTTTTGAGCAAAGGTAGCAAATAGTAGAATTTAGGTTGAATTTTTTGATGCATGTTTTATTAAAATCTAAGACTTGGTCCCTCCATCTTGACGCTCCCAAAGGTTCATGTGATCACTAGCCTTTCATTAGTTGGGCGGCGGTGGATGCGGTCGCGTCGAGCTGATTGCGTCCACCACAACAAATCAGCTCCGTCGCTACAACCAGCGCTCGTTAGAACTCATACTACGTGACAGGGTATTTCTCCACAATAAAACGTTATATATACGTACTATATACTATAATATATTGTATGAAAATGATATTTTAAAGGTGGGCTAAAGTTGACGTACCTACTTAGCAATAGCGGTATTACTAACCAGACAATTAAAAATATATTGCTGTATCTGCTCGCAGATCATTTATACGTATAACAAAACCGTAGAACTGTTAACTCTGTGCATTAAAGCAATTTCAATTAATTAAGTGAAGTAAAACTGTAAAAAACCGACTCCAACCATATCGTTTGATATCACGTCGAGATTTGATAATTCTTTTTTGAAAGATAGCAACTGATTCCAAAACGGTCCCACATAAATTTTGTCAACAACTTACTAGCAGTTTTTACTTTATATCATTACATCATTCTCATAACAGCGTAGCTAGGCCGAATTTGCGCTTTGTATAGCTATAAGCGATGGGTCGGCTCGGTCGCGCTTTACTGAGCACACCAAGTTTTTTAGAGACTTAAATAGCCTTCTCTCCTCTCCTCTCTTCCAGAAGACCACGAAATCAAACATCACTCGAAATGTCAACGCCGAGTATACCAATGCAGGCTGTGGCAGTTAGGGAAACGCAGTTTTAATTAAATTATATTATATTTAGTTGTTAATGTGATATATAGGAAATGATATCTTTATTAGTTTTTGTTAGCAAATATTATGAAAATATCTAAGATAAAAGTGTTATATAAGACGATCTCACAATCTCTCAACACTAAAAAAAAATAAAAAGCTATTTAAACAATAATAAGTTATGTTACCATATCTTAAAACCCACTACATTTAGGTGTAATTGCTTGCAATTAAAATATTTTTTATTCTGATACTCATATATATATATATATATCTGGTTTATCTGAAATTGCATAAAGTATACAAGTAGACATTAAAATACACAAAATGTTAGTATATAGCGTACTTTTTTATTTGAAAGAAAGCATCTCTTTGCTTGTGTTTATTCGTATTGTTCTTTGTTTTGTTATGAATGCCTGTTACCCTTTAATTTCAGTCAATTTTCTTTTATTGAATATTGTGAAAATGAAATTCTCGCCGCCTAGAAGACACCAAAGGTGGCAATGGTGCGTTGCCAACCTGATGCCGGGATGATAGGCCTAGAGCAAAAGTAAGCTTACCGGCTACCTTACCCTCCGAACCGGAACACGTCATGACGTTATGGCGGCAGGAATAGTTAAGGCGGTGGTTCCAATCCGGGTGAGTCGCTGCGAAACTGTACCACCTAGTCAGATGTAACGGTGCTAGTGACGGCAAGCCTATGCTCGCCTTTTACGAGCTGCCTGGCACAGGAAGACAGATGGTCTATTCTGCAAAGGAGTCCGGACCAACACGGGGTAAAAAATTTTAACTTTATTTTATAAATTTTATTACAAAAATTCAAATTAAAGTTTCTAAAAACCCAATGAAAAGCAAATGTTTATCTATGGGTCGTTGAAAGTGTTGTAAAGTGAAACGACAATTACAGGTCGATTATCGTTATCCCCAATACAATATAAAGCGATATATAAAGAATTACATACGTTATAAAAAGGTTTTATCAAAGTGTATACTAGAATCTCAGAAACAGGTATCATTGGAAATATATTGAACAACCTTCCAATAAATTAAAAGCTTCGCGGGATGTAGATAAAACTTGCTTAAAAATACCTGAAAAAGAAATTTGTAATAACACTATGAGTTCCTTATAAATTAGAGTAAATCATGACAAAATATCAGCCTGGTTCTACTAACAGCATAAAATCTCATAATACTGGCCTGCACTCATTTTGGTGCCTCAGATTTTGTACCTAATTTTAGGCATATTTAGTGAGCTGATACGACAAATTTAGTCACTTTTTTCAAATCAGCTGTTGTTCATACAACTGAAAGGAAACACAATTTTAGAGAAAGCATTAATTTATTTGGAAACTATACATTATGTTTTTTTTTAATTTTCTTGAACGAGATTGTCCTAGATAATTAATACAATTAATGTCATAATGTCATAATAATAAAGTTAAAACGAGAATTTTAGGTGAACAAGAGCTGTCAGCTGACATCTAGTAGCAACTACGTAATACATAATAGCTACTTCACCGACTACAGATGCGAACAGAGCATTACCAAACCAAAAAATTGTTTCTGTAGGTCAGTGTAATTGTGTGTGTGTGTGTGTGTGTGTGTGTAGTGTAAAAGTGTAGTGTAAAAGTGTCTTATCATAATGAAACTGTTTTGGACAACAGTAGATGAACGTATATTTAACGTATTTACGCCTACATACCCGAAAAGGCAGGCAAAAGCACAACCAGGGCACCCACAACAAGCTGAAGACACTAAGTTCCATTACGTGATAGGTGGTTAGCCTATCGCAAGTCGAGCAGTCATTATGAAATTGAAAAAAAACACATTTTCTATTTTCTTTTGTTGCCCGATCCGAAGATCGTACCCTGCGAATGCGAATGTGGATGGATGTTACCTTAGAGACCTAGACCTAGGTTCACATTCCAAGATCAAATCTCTCAGATGTTATCCGAATGTGGTGTCGAGAATCTCCGAAATCGGCATGTTTGTATAAAAAGGGTAATGAGTGTGGAGAATGCCAGACAAGTCTACCAGGATCGTGAGATTTGGCACTCGATACTCTCTGCCTACCCGAAAAGGGATTTGGCGTGAAGATATGTATGCAAAATTAGGATTTTCGTCAGTACAATTTTATGTTGGCACTATAAACACAAAGCAAAAGCAGTTTAATAAAAAAAATGGATTTTAAACATTTAAAAGTTGGACAAACATGTTTTCACGATCTGTAATAATGCCATATAAATAAATAATAAATAAATAAATATCCCTGGACAAGTCACACAAATTGAATCTAATCCCAAAGTAAGCAAATTATATGCTTGTGTTATGGGTGTTAGTCAACGATACTAATAAGTAGAAATACTTAAATAGATACCAGAATAAATTTAATAAGCACCCATACCCGGAAATGCAGACATCTAAATGTTCATAACACAAATGCCTGCCCCCGTCGGGAATCAAACCCGAGCCTCGCGGTTGACGACGTAGTTAGGCGTGTACGCTAGCCACTTGACCAACCAATTAAATTATCTGTATAGTCTGTGGGTATGTTGTCGATGAAATTAATATCTAATTGTTACTTAATGATTAAGGCAGGCTAATATTAAGAATAAATAATGAAGCCAGGCAGCTCATAAGAGTTGAGCACAGGTCAAAGTCATTACCAACGAGGCGACTTGCACATTTCGCCATCTCGTCTGTCATCTCGGCCTCAGTATAGCCAAGCACCTCTAACAATTATAGTGTCTATAGGTTACGGTTATCTCTTACCATCAGGAGAATAGTGTGTTTGTTCGCTGATCTCTAACATAAAAAAATCGCCTTATAATCTGAAATACTAACTGGACACTAACGTTATAGTGATAGAATCAGTATTAGTAGACTCAGATTTCATAAGGAATATCCGAAGACTTTAAGTCCCACAATGGGAAAGGCGCAAGCCTATCGCACACCGAGCATATAATTATCTAATTCCGAGCAACGTTGTTTTCATTACAACATTTAAAAAAACACATTTTTTGAGTTACTTATCGAGAGTCAAACCCAGGACCCAATAACGTCCAACCCAATACAGGCCCGTTAGATCACAGAGACGATCTTGGTTTTCATTAAAATATTAATTCTTATTCACGTACATTTGGAAAAAGTAGCACACATTAGTGTCTCACTTGTATTTTAATAAACTACTCATAGTTTATGAATATAAATTATACGTGGTGATTACAGGATTATAGGTTTATGTATTTGTCGATAGTTTGATACTCGGATTAAATTATTAGTGGATTGTTGAATATATAAGCCGTCATTTTTGTGAAGCACATCAAGTAACTCGGGAGCAACAAACATGCGTGCTGTGATCATCTTCCTGGCTCTCGGCCTCGCCGTGGCTGCAGGTTTGTACCCTTTCTGATTGGTTATTCTTTTCTAACGGCATGTACCTAGTTTCAATTTGAATTAGCATACCGTTTGGGTTGTGTATAGTTTGAATAGGGTGTAATGTAACGTTTGTAATCATAAAAAAAGGAACAATAGGCAGGCCCGCTATGTTTCTTTCACCAGATCTTCCCCGTGAGAGGCTGCGTGCCAATCTGGTGATAAACTTTAAAATTATATAGACTCGTCACAAGTACCGAATGTATGATGTGTTTAAAGTAAACAATGCCCTATTTATATTTCTTGAATGAAAAAAAAATGTATATTTTTCTTGATGATTTTCCTGAATAAAGCCTGTTAAGACTATTTTTCTTAAGTTTCGGTATTATTAATGTTCATATATTTTATTAGGTGTACACATATTTGACACCACTTTTAATTTTATTTAATTATTTAAACGTACAGTCTTAAAATTAAATATTAATTATTACATTCAATATAATTTATTGTATATTTTATTCCCCGTGTTGGTCCGGGCTCCTTTGCAGAATAGACCATCTACCTTCCTATACCAGCCAGCTCGTAAAAGGTGTGCATAGACTTACCGTCACTAGCACCGTGACATCTGTCTATGTGGCAGAGTTTTGCAACGACTCGCCCGGATTAGTACTACCGCCTTAACTATTCCTGCCGCTTTAATGTCGGTGCTTGCCGTTGACGTGTTACGGTTTGGAGGATTAGGTAGCCGGTAAAAAACTTACTTTTGTTAGAAGCCTAACATGCCGACGTTATGGCGGCAGGAATAGGTAAGGCGGTGGTACCAATGCGGGTGAATCGCTGCGAAACTCTACCACCTAGTCTACTAGTTGCTCAATTCTTGAGACCGGAACATGACAGTTCCAAACACTATCATTATAGTGACAATGAGCTAGATCTAAATACCTGGTCAAAATGCAGTAATGCGCTCTACTATTTACGTAGAAGAAATGCACTTTTTAAGTAATTAAAAAATATATGTAAAACGCCTGTGTTTTTTTTGTTATAAAAAATATATTATTAAACGTAAACGTTTCACAATACAGTTTTTAGTTACTGTAGTATTTTTTACATTATAGCGTTGTAATGAAATGTACACATTTTACTACCTTTTGCATACTTCGTGTTTAAGCAGGATGCAGAATGTGCAGCATCTTGCTTCACTTTAGGTCTATGAGCACGAAGACAAAATGCGAAGAGTCAGGTTTTTGCCAGCCTTAATGAAATGAAAAAAATAAATTGTGAATTTTTATTTTTTTTAGGTATGACATCTTAACCCAAGGTTTTTTTTATTTCAAAAAGATTTTGTTTGAATTCTATGTAGATAAACTGTTTGTTCAGGTAGAAGTTTGCATCTCAACTTAAAAATATTGCTATCCTTAACGAATGAAACCTGTTTTTTGGCGTATAAAATTACAAAGAAATTTTGTGACGTAATGGTACTGTTACGATGATAGAGGTGACACGTGGTCACATATGCTCCACAGTTGGGAAACACTAATCTTAAGTGTTTGGGCATTGGCAGGAATTGTCCGAGGTAGTCATTTAATGGTTCGTGATCAAATTTATGTTGGAACATCTTGGAATTGTCAGCTACCTTTTGGTAAAACAGTTATAAATTGGAGCGTTTAATCCGGTTTCATTGGCTTAGTTTAATTAGTTGACTAAGCAAACTTTTTATGAAATGTCGAATTTTTTGAAAATTACTCAAAAAAATTGTTACAGCTTATCCAAAAAATCAACAAAAGATAGTTGGAGGCTCAGTGACGACTATCGACGTGTACCCTTTTGGTACTGCATTGCTGTTCGCATGGTTCGGGACCAACCACAGACAAGCTTGTGGAGGCGCCATCATTAACAACAGAGCTGTTCTGACTGCAGCCCATTGCGTCTTGTACGTATGCATGATTAAGTACACGATAGACGACAGTTACAACATTAAGATTTTGACAGTAAATGTTCTGATCCAAAATTTACAAAGCCAAACGTTACGAAAGACATGATTTAAGGTTCTTATTAATAAGCCCTTACCTGATTACCTTAACGTTTTCAGCGGTGACTCAACATCCAATTGGCGCATCCGCGTGGGCTCGACAAACGCCAACAGTGGCGGAGTGGTTCACAACACCCAAAGGATCGTGGTACACCCCAACTATAACCGTTTTAACCTCGACAACGATATCGCCTTGCTGCACTCCGCCAGCGCCTTCAGCTTCAATAACAATGTACGCGCTGGTAGCATTGCCGGAGCCAACTACAACCTCGGCGATAACCAGGCTGTTTGGGCTATCGGATGGGGAACCACCAGTGTATGTATACTACTTTAGACTTATCTTTTGAAAATTCAAAATTAGTAAATGCGTAGATGTAATCTACAGATGGCAAAAACGTTGAAATTTTTATGTGTGTTTACATTACTTCTGTTTTTGCAGTTCGGTGGGTCTTCTTCGGAGCAACTTCGTCATGTACAAATATGGACGGTGAACCAGACGACTTGCCGTAACCGGTACGCGGAGTTGCGCTACACCATAACCGACAACATGCTGTGCTCCGGGTGGCTGGACGTGGGAGGGCGCGACCAGTGCCAAGGTGATTCCGGTGGCCCTCTGTTACACAACAACATAATCGTCGGTGTCTGCTCCTGGGGTGAAGCCTGCGCCCTTCCTCGTTACCCTGGAGTCAACGCGCGAGTCTCACGCTATACTTCATGGATCCAGGCTAACGCTTGAACCGCCAAACATCGTGCTATTATCATCAAATTTGTAATATAAGTTTAAAACATTTAATACCATATTTTATTTTAATACCAATGAAATATGGTTTTTATTGATATTGGGTTTTTTATTTCATCAACTAAAAATCCACAGCACAAACTACAGAAGGAACTTAACCTAAAGTAATACTTTAAACATAAGCCAATTTAGGATTTTCAGTTTGTTCCCTAAGCAGTCAATTATTTTATAATTTTTTTCCTGATGGTAAGAAATTCACGCCGCCTAGAGACATCAAAGGTGGTATTGGTGCATTGCCAACCTGAGGTCGGGATGTTAGACCTCGAGCAAAAGTAAGTTTACTGGCTTCATTACCCTCCAAACCGGAACACGTTGTGACGTTATAGGTGTATACGGAATAGGTGAGGCGGTGGTACCAATCCGGGTGAGTCGCTGCGAAACTCTACCACCTAATCAGAAGCCTATGCTCGCCTTTTACGAGCTGCCTGTCAGGAAGGCAAATGGTCTATTCTGCAAAAGGAGCCCGGACCAACGCCGGGAATTATCACTTGTCATACTTTACGATAATGAATTGTTATTGTATGAAATCTAGACAAATATTATTAATACGAAAATGTGTTTGATTGTTTGTTCGATCTTTCATGTTGCAATGGAGCAATTTTTGGATATATATTTTAAAGAGAAACCGACGTATGAGAGACTAGCTGCTACCTGCGGCTTCGCCCGCGTTTTCACAGAAACCCGGTGTGCGATCGGGATTAAAAATAGCATATATGTTAATCCAGGTCACAATCTATCTGTCTAACAAATTTCAGACAAAACCGTTCAGCCATTCGAGCGTGAAAGAGTAACAAACATCCATACATCCATACTTACAAACTTTCGCATTTATAATATTAATAGGATATCTACTGTCATGAACTGATTTCAATGATTAGTTTTTGGAAAGTGAGACCATTATTCCGTAGTGGCCTCATATTAGTTTTATCATAATCCGACTAAATCCCATCAACATTGACGAAAATTTAATCCATTAATATGTACCTACCTGTAACTCAAAACTACTATATGTGTATCGATACTTTATGTATTTGGATATTGATAAAATTTATGTAAAACCATTTTGGACTCATTAGCAATCTTTCGAAAAAAGAAATATCAAATCGCGACGTGGTAAAAACTTACATACAGTAATTGGAGTCGATTTTTTACCACTCGAAATGGGCATTGGAAAGAGCCGTTGATACGTGCGGTCTAGGGTGTTCAAATCGTTGCTAAAAAGCCAGTTTCTTCAGCTACGCATGTCAAAAGAAATAGTAACGGTATTAATATCATGCCTAAAAAGATTTTACCAGTGGTTTAGACTTATGGACAAACTCATTTTATAACAGTTTTTAATTAAAAAAAAATTAAATAAATATGAACTTTATTTACATACTTATAACTTATCAATAAGGCTGAACTTTAAAGTTCGGTTTTTAAAACTTTTTTTTTCTTATGATATTGGAAGGCAAACAAGCAGACGGACTTCCTGATGGTAAGAAATTCACGCCGCCTAGAGACACCAAAAGTGGTAATGGTGCGTTGCCAACCCGAGGCCGGGATGTTAGGCCTTGAGCAAAAAGTAAGGTTTTCTGTTGTTTTTTTTAATATTATCTGTTTCCAGCAAATTATTTTGTTTTTAATGTAAAGTCATTATTATCACGCGTATGTGTATTTTACCGGTGGTTCGGACCAGGCTTGTTGCTTATGCACTTTTTTAACATCAGCTGATGCTGACGCTGATGCCGATTTTTAAAATGAATATCAGCTGATGCTGCTGCGGATGCTGATTTAATGAAAAATATATATGTTCATGCATATATCCCTGAAGAAGTAGGCAGAGGTAAACGAGATTACCCACGATTAGCCTTAGGTACTTTGAACCCACAATGTGATAGTTGGCAAACCTATCGTCAACCAGACACTTATCTAATCCACGGGCAGGTTTGGTTTATTTACGAGAATAATCCTTTCCAAAAAAACTACATCTTTATTTACCAATCTAAAGTACTTTCATACTTAACTTTTTAGTGGTGAAGTAACAGACTATATCTCACCAAAAGCATTTCATATAAAATGTTGCCAAGACAACCGCATATGGTTTGCCCTGTAAAAAAGATAACAGTTCTCATGTAGGAATAAGCTATTATTTTATAAACCTAAATATTTGCAATACCTCCACGCTTCCATCGTGGTAGTGATGCAAATATTTAGTTTCTGAAGTAAGTTACGAAACAGCCAAGCCATAAATTATTACTGATGCGTAGATTTAGGCCGTGTAGATTCAGGAGCTTGGTCCTACATGCGAACTGATGTCTTTTCACAGGGCAAACCTATGTGGTCCTCTTGGCAACACTTTACACGAAATGTTTATGGTTTGATTTCAGTTCTTTTTATAGGTTGCTAGGTAGTCTTTTCAGTATTTTTTTTTCATGTTTTGGGGTGAATTTCTTCCACATCAACAGTTCCGGTTTTATATCTCAGTACCTGCTTTGCTCGGTATTTTTTTAGCAAACACTCATTGACTTTGTGTCACTTAACAACGCCATCTGCTGGAACAACTTTATTGCTCATAAAAAATAGGTTTATTATTCGCCAATAGATGTCAAAAAGAGTTGTATTTTTCAGTTTAAACACGAATAAAGTAACATTTTCAGAAAATGATTCCTAGCTATATCGATTTATCACCCCCGAAACCCCCTACATACTAAATTTCATGAAAATCGTTAGAGCCGATTTCGATGTATTTTTATACAATAATTGCTTATTTAAAGGTATGAGATTATCTATCTTTGTCTTTATTTCTTTAATGGTTTATTGATTACCATATACTATTTTCCACTGAATCAGAGTGATATTTTACTCCCCAATGTAAGGGGGATGGGGGGCGAAAGTTATTAGTTTATCTGGAAGCACGGTAGTGTTTTTTGTATTCTGAACTTTGTTGACCTACATACCAAATTTCGGCTTTCTGGCACTTTAGGAAATACCCTAAAACAAACAGTAGTCTAAAACAAACTTTCAGCGTCCCATTTTCGGAGATAGGGGGGGGGGGGGTGAAAGTCATAAGCTTATATTGTTTTTGTTGGTTTTATACTAAACTTAGATTACAAATCAAATTTTAACTTTCTAGCACGTGTATCAGTGAGTGTACTAGTGACGAAATCGGTGTATTTTTGATATCAATAAAATTTAAATTACCTATTAGAACTATTCGATTGAGACTCTGTATGCTTAATAAGTATATTATTGACACCATATTCTGAGAATATGAACTATCTGGAACATCGGAAACTAACTCTATGAGGCTTCAAAATAACGCCAAAAGACTTTGAGAAAAGGTAGGTAGGTAATTTAATGTAACCAAAGTGTTTGTTTACCAATTTTAATGACAAGTAACGATTTATGATCTTTGATTGGTCAAAAATTCCCGCCGCGGAAGAAAAGCCGCGCACTCAACGGACATGTCACGACCTGAATATCAGCAATAAAATCAGCATCGATGAATGCGGATGCTGATTTTGAAAACAATGCTGATAATCAGCTGATGCTGATGTTGATATTCGCAACATCCCTGGTTCGGACTGACGGACTTTTTTTTATCCTAAAAAAATGTTTTTTTGACTACGAACGGTAAAAGAACCGAAACTGGCGTGTTTGTATGAAAAAAGTAATGAATGTGACGGAAGCTAGACAGGTTTGTCAGGATCGTGAGGTCTGGCACTCGATACTCTCTGCCTACTATCCATATTTTTTAACAACTATCCTATCAAAAGCATTTCATGCAAAATGTTGCCAAGATGAGGCCATAATATGGCTCGTACTTATAATTTGCTACTCTCAATACAAAATATATCCCTAATCTATGCTTGGTACTAGGAAACCTTTCAAGGACGAATATGACTCGCACTCGGTAACTATATTCATAAGATAGCAAATAAGCACACGGCTCTCCTAAGGGTAAGAGACAGCAATGTGGATGCCATAGATGTTACTGGTACGTCATTATCAGAACCCGTCGAAAAATTCATTTTTTTTACCTCATCACGGCATATTGCGTGAGCACAGTACAACTAGCAAATTTAAAAACTGATAGGGCCTATAATTCAAAGTAATTTACTGTCTATATTGCTTCGGTTCTAACAACGCCGTTGGATGTGCGGTGGGTCGAGCTGGACCTCGACTCCAAGAACTATAGTGGACTGTATTTTTATGCGGGGTAAAATATGCGAAGATTGCGAGTGACAGAAGGGTAGGTTTAGGTAAGGATTGTAACTAACCTCTGTAATCTCCTGTGTCCCGATTTTCACCACAACACCGTTCACTTCTATTCACTCGTGGCAATAATTGCGATGTAAGCGTCTTTACCGATGGGCGATATCTATGCGGGCGGCGGTGCGATTTTTATAATGCGTGCGGTGCGGCCGTCTTAGGCGAATATGGCAAATATCTAGTCCGGACGCGACACTAGCGCCCATATAGCGAGGTGTGGAAGGGGGAAAGCTAGGAAAGGAATGCAGGTCCTGTCACTCACACCAGCGGCAGATTCAAATCGGCGCAACCAGCCGTTATGCGTTAGTAGGGGTAATTTGAAAAGACAATCTGCAACAAATTATTTGGTGCGATGATCTCTCGAAACCACTAAAGTGATATACACTAAATACTGCGACTTGAATTAAATTGAATTAATGGTACGACATCGGCACCTTTTTTCTTGGTTAGGTGTTTAAATTGTCTACCTGACGAGTGCAAGAACGATCAGATTCGTCAAATCATTAATGAAGATTCCTACGTCAATGATCTGCTCACTGGCGATGCTGCAGACCAAAGTTTCTTAAAAATCTAGTCTGCAATGTGCAAAGTGTTTGAATCTGGTTTCTTTAATTTAAGAAAATGTAAATCAAACCTACCTACTTGGAACAGCCATAATTAATCAAATATAGTAAATTTCATGAGGACGATCAATTTTCTGCACTTGTGTTAAAGTGGTCACTTCTAGACGATCAATTGTTCTTTGTTACTAAAAAAATTCTAAGTCTACAATCTCGCAAGTAATTGATACTCTAGGTCTTTTACTGCTTTCTATTTTTATAATAACGGACAAATTCATGCTTCAACGGCTATAGCTGCATAAATTACAATAGAAAGATCCGTTGCCGGAAGATGTGTTTAATTTATGGTCCACATTTTTAACAAGCTTAGTCAAGTACGTGTTCCAAGATACTTAATGTGTAACAATCCGAAAACCGTACAATTAACATAAACATACAAATTTCAGATGCATCTCATGATGCATACGGAGCGTGTATCTATGTAAGGTCTGAAGACAAAAATAATGACTGAAGGTTTATTTATGATGTTCAAAGAGTCAAGTTGCACGTCTAAAGTCTAATACTATCCCACAGATCGAGCTAAGTGGAGCAGTAGTAGCTGCAAAGCTCTTGACCAAAGTTTTGGCTACGACTCGCTTGGATATAATAAAGTACTTTCTCTAGATAGACTCGTCAGTGGTACTTGGTTGGTTGAAAACACCGCCGAATAAATTGAGAAAATTCGTTGAAAACAGAGTGGCTTCTATACAAGACCCATAACCATATTTGGTGTCACGTGCCTACAAAATATAATCAAACATTTTTGCCGACTAAATTACAATAGCAGAATCTCATAAGTTGAGCCTGTGGTGGAATGGTCCAAAATTTTACTGAGCACTGAAGAATGTTGGACTAACAAGATTTTTGATACTATCGACATGGAATTGCCCGAAGCTGTAGCAAATTTGACTTCTTCCGATAATTATATTTTTTTTTTCCATTTTCACGGTTTTCTAACTTTATTAAAGTCAATAATGTAATAATGGCATAGTCTGTTTTTCGGTTTACTTACAATAGTAAAAATCGCATAAATTTACGGATAGGTTTTATTTTTACTATTTCTACTAAAAGTACTCGTAGGTGGTCACATTAAAAATAGTAATTTTGATTTTTGAAAAAAGTGTCCAATTTTGTTAAACTCCAAGCATTCGTTTACGAAACTTATTTTTGAACGGAAACCTCTGCGTCTGATGCATACCTATCCACTTTTGCTTCTTGCTTCCACCCGAGAACAGCTGTGGCCATTAGGTGGACGTGATTTAGCTAAGAGACAGTACACAAATGTTTGCGATGCTTTCGTATGAGAGCAAAAAATGTATATCCGCATATAGGAAATTAGGAGCATCTTCAACCTGACTACCCGTTCCAGACCACAGAAATGGATTACGACGGATTACAATTACCTTAAATAAAAGGGGTCGCTGAGTTAAGCAAAAAAGGTACACATAGCTCTCTTAGTTTGTTTCATTACTAAGTGTATCCACCTTGTGCTTGTGATTTGACCAAGGACGCTTTTTTCTAGCATTGCGTAGATACTTAGCCAGGTGTTATAAACAACAATGTTTTGTTTCGGGTAATAGAGCTCAATTTGATGGAACTAGGAAAGAACATATTATGAAATTTATTAAAGAAAATGCCGATGGCACTACTGATAGTATGTCACAAGAAGGCATTGATTTTAAGTTTGCACCACCTTATACTCCACATATGGCAGAATTGGCGGAAGCGAGAGTAACATCAGTCAAAGCGTGTTTGCCCTCTTTAGGGGAAGCTCACATCGTTTTGATTTGATATACAATTTTGAGTTGCTAGACCTCTGACTATTCTCTCAACAGACTCACTTGACTTGACTCCACTTACTTCGGGACACTTTTTAGTCAGGCGTCGTCTTACGGCACTGCCAACCCAAGATCTAGTCGACATAAAGCAAAATCGAATAAGATGTTACCAGAAACTAGAGCAAATGAGACGATTCTGGACACGATGACACAAAGAGTACATCTCTGAAATGCAACAGCGTACATAATGGCTAGCTTTGAAGAGAATTCTCGAAGAAGGAGCAGTTGAAGAACCCGATACAAGGTTGAAAGAGCAGCCCTTCAATGCCGGGGGATATGTTAAGGATTCGATACTAACGTCTGGGTTCGCTTTCGCGCCGTCATCGACGTACGCTACCTCCACGGAGTACTTAGAAAGAAACTCTCGAAGGCGGCAATACGCATTAACAATCTTTTGTATTTGTTTATGATTAAATTTGTTAATTATCTGAAGTTTATTCCATTACTGCGAACACCTAGATTCCTGAACTATGCACGAATTTTTAATATCGTCGCGTCAACGTAAGCCTTCTGTAACTTTTTCACAGACGCCGGAATTGAAATTCCATTGGCGATGCGAACTGAAATTCGCGATACACAACAAATATGAGTTTATTAAAAACAGTACTATTTTTTATATAAATTAGTATTCGCCCAGTGGTCGAAATTTACCCATAATAAATTTTAATTATAAGTTATTCAACACAAATTATTAAAAAATAATGTTCAAACATTATTAAAGTTCTAGTGTCAATTATCATCTATATTTTCATACGTGATGCCAAAATTTTGGACCCCTTTTACGAAAATTGCGCTGACGTAGAGGCAATAAATTTGGCAATCCTATAGTTTATGTGTAGTAGAAGTGCAGAACACTAATATTTTTCAATAATAACGCTTATAACGTACATTGAATCAATAAATAAAATATTGCCAACACTACCATACATTTAACACACACAAACAAATATAAAGATAATAACGATAAAAGATCAGCGTAATTTTCATAAAAAGGGATCCAAAGTTTTTGCTTCACGTACATGGGGCACACAAAAGTTTTGCAGTTATAGGTAATCGGAACTATTTAAATTTTAAATGTTATATTTTCAAAACGTTGCAATCTTATTAGAATAAAAAAAAACAATTGGGAGAAAATCATTTGTCAATTGTTTTTTACCACACATCAAAGTTCTACGTAAGAAACAAAAATGAAATTAAGTCGGAAAGAATTCAGAGCTCTGACATTTTATGATTTTAAAAGTTCTCTTTCTCACAGGCGAGAAACGTTAGTAAAAAAAATATCGCGTTTTTTTCTCAGCTTCGGGTCCCATCTGTACAACTTCACTTGAAAATCAAAAGAGTGTTAATGCCAATTGGTATTCTACCATTTGTTTGTCCAGGGTGTCAGAAAAAGTTCGCGAAAGACGATCCAAAATCCGCATTCTCCTACACCATGATAACGCTTTTTCACACACGGCCAACAAAACAGTCATTTTTAGCTTCCAAAAAAGTACATCTGGTTACTCACTCTGCGCATAGCCCTGACCGAGCACCCAGTGATTTCTGTATCTTCTTCAAAATCAAAGATTTAATGAGAGGTTTTACATTTACCAACTCCGAAGAGGCAATGATAGCGTTCAATCAGCACGTAGAAAACATGCCTTCAGATCTGTAGTCCTCTTGTTTTAAAAAATGGTTCGATCGCATGAAAAATGCTTAAAATGTAGAGGAGATTATTTTGAAAAGCAATAAACATAATATTTTGGTCATAACACGTTGTTTTTTTAAGTTACGCTTAACTTATAGTGTGACCTACGAATTAACATTTTGATAACCGATTCAAAACTTTGTGCCAAAATGGAAAACAGTTGTCCCAATTAACAACACCAAAATACACAATATGAATTTGGAAACATAAACGAATAATCTTTTTCTGATACTTTTTTAACAAAATGGATCCCCGGACAAGTAACACAAATTGAATCTAACCCCAAAGTAAGCAAATTATATGCTTGTGTTATGGATGCTTGTCAACGATTCTAATACATAGAAATACTTAAATAGATACCAGAATAAATTTAATAAACACCCAGACCCTGAAATGCAGACATCTAAATGTTCTACACGCAAATGCCTGCTCCGGTCGAGAACCCAAGCCTCGCGGTAGGATGGTGTTAGGCGTGTACGATAGTCACTCAACTAACAAGACGGTCAATAATCTAAACTAGGCATTTAAAAAGCCCAGTGGTTTTGTTTGTTATTTATAAAATAATGGTTTGATTTTTACGAAATATGGATTTTTCGATAGATACACGTTGCCTTTTGGACCCAATCATGCTCTTAATTTTCTGAACTAATGATAGAATGAAAATTATTAAGTAGGTATTTCAAATACTATTAAGTAATTTCAAGGCAGATATAATATTGTTTATCGCTTGATACAAAATCGCAATCCAGCTAATATATCTACTTCTTAGAAATAAACCATACATTAAAATGCTATTGCAGATTGCAATATAAGTTGAAACAATGGAGCTGTAATTAGTATTATGCTTAGCTCAGTTAGCATAATGGACACTAGAACCGTGCTCGGCGGATCGACCGAGTGTTTGATTGTGAACTGTTATTGCACTAGTCCGGTATAATATCCTTGCGGAAGCGAAGCGAAGCGAAGATATTTCTTGCTATGTTATTGTACTAACCATTGCCACCATCTTCCACTGTTTGGCGATCAAAAGCGATACAAATCGATAGGTTATTGGAATAACGCCGCAATAGCCATAGTGACAGTTTTTCGATAAAGCCATTTTCGCAATTTATGTACCCGGACACACCTTGTGAATTTTTTTAAAAAAAATAAGAGCAAAACTCACTAATTTAGCAAAAGCGCTATGTCTATTGCCTGTTCTTCTTCTTCCTTCTGTATTCTTCATTCACGACAATTTTTTTTGTTTTCTGGAATCAGCAAACTATGTACAATAATAAAAATATTTTACAATCTTTTGCTAGAACGGATACTAATATTATGACTTTATTCCACGAAGTAGAAAACAAATGCTGATTTCTAATTAACATTGCTGTACTTTTTTTCTTGATACTGACAGTAACGATTATGGCTTCTTTCCTCGAATTAATATATTTACGTTATGTGACAATGAACAAAACTGTATTGATTTATTGAAGTAGGTACCTAGAAAATTAATATAAGGTAAATGATAAAAAAGATGTTTATTTTTATTACTATGATAATACTTATTTTGTAAAATTGAATTATTGTAATTATTTAGAAAATATTTATATACCATTATTATATTAGGTAATGTGTATGCAATATTAATCAGGTATTTTTTTCTAAAATAAATAGTAAGTGCAATATAAGCCAGATACCTACTCGTCACTTAGTAGACCGTACAGTCGCCCGAACACAAAGCTAACAACCAGTAGCGTAATCTGAGCAATTTATGCAGTTGCCATGAATGCAAAAGTTATTGGCAAAAAATGTAAAGTTATAGAGATGGATCAATCTGATTTCGTCGATATAAAACGGCTAATTGAAGGCCGGAATTAAGCACATGACACAAATGGAAACAAAATAATATGGTCCAATATCAAAGAAGTGGCAGCGTGTCACAATCATGATTTTTAAGATTCTTTTAATTGTGAAAATTATGGTACAGAAGCAAATCGAAATTCAGCGGAAAACAATGTCGATTTTAATGTCTTAGGTTCTTAATCCTATCGTAAGTCTGGGTTTACGAACATACCACATTCTTTTAATTGTCAAATCCTTTTAATTGTTTTTAATTACATAAATATTTAGCCATTGTTCGTTTTTTCTAATCATACATACATACATATCTTTACGCCAAGTCCCTTTTGGGGTAGTCAGAGAGTAACGAGTGCCAGACTTCACGATCCTGACAAACCTATCTAGCTTCTTCACATTCATTACCCCTTTCATACAAACATGACGGTTTCGGAGACTCTTAACACCACCCTCGGATAATATCCGATTGATCTGATCGTGAAATGTCAGCCTTGGTCTCCCCGGGTACCTACATCCATCCACATTCGCATTGTATATCTGCTTTGTCAATCTTTTATCTGTCATTCTTTCCACATGACCGAACCAGCGGAGCATGCCCTTTCGCATTTTAACACCAACACTTTCTTTCAATCCCACTCTTTCTCGGATCTCACTGTTACGAATGCGGTCAGCGAGCGTTACACCACAGATTTTCCGTAGTACTCTAATTTCGACCGCATTTATCCTACTTTCATGCTCTTTCTGACAAACCCAACTCTCGCTTCCATACAATAACGTTGGAATAAGCACAGAATTATGCAAAGCGAGTCTAGCTTTTTGACTCAAAACCTCGCTTTGGAATAGCTTACCCAACGCTCCATTCACACTATTCTCCTCTCTAAATCCGCGGTGTACCTTCCCTCCCTGCTAAAAGCACAACCAAAATATACAATTTCATTCACTTGTTCCAGCACTACACTATCAACCAAAACTCTCACATTGGTTCTGGCTACATCTCTTCCAAACACCATTATTTTGGTTTTCATCGCATTCAAAAGTTTGCAGCTCAGATGGTATAGAGCCCAAAAATACAGCAATGTCTGCATAAAGCAGCAAGTTCACCACTTGGTCACCCATACTCATTCCCACTTTCAATGATCTTAATCTTTGAAGACATTGGTCTAAATATAAGATAAAAAAGCGCGCTGACAACACGCACACCTGCTTGACGCCAATATTAACATCAAACCAAGGCGATATGTTGCCATTCACCCATACGCATGCTTTACAGTCTAAATACAATGACTACACCGCACGCAATCTGGCAAAATGTCCCAAAGTTCCTTACGTACAACCCTATTAAACGCTTTTTCGAGATCCACAAAACCGCAGAAAACCCTCTGACCCACAGCCAGATGCTTCTCTACAATGTTGCGGAGCGAAAACACTTGATCCGAACATCCTCTTCCAGACCTGAAACCGCCTGATTATTAATTTCGTATAAGTAGGTATGGGATGTTTCATGGCTTACCAACTTAACCAAATTTATTAGGTAGCATTAAAATGTAACAATCCTTGCGTGTCAAATACATACAGTACTGTTCTTTAAGCCTCTTATAAAATTCTAAGTAATACAGTCGTGGTCAACTAATTAGTGACACTCTTTGGTTAAACCAAATTGTGAATTTATTTTTTTATTTTCCAACGAGTCTAAACCATATTCCATATCTCTTACATGTCAGTATAATTAGTAATTTATGTGCCCGATTATACAAACAATAACAACACCTTAAACATTTAGCCTCTTTACAGTATAGCTGATATATTATCGTAGTGCTATTTGTTCAAATAATGCTGGCTGGCCATTTAATTAGGGACACTGAGATATTGCGTTCTATTTTCAAAATTTGAATCTTAATACTTTTTTACTTCTTTCTTTTATTGTTTTGTGGTAGTTTTGGCGGCAATCCCGATATTTAAAATGGGTAAAAATAAAAGTTGCGATCCAACTCTACGAAAAATTATCATGAAGTTTGTTGTCGAGCATGGTTGGCCAAACCGAAGGATAGCAAAACATTTTAACTGTTCAAAAACTATGGTATACAATGCAGTGCAATATGTCAGACGCAATAACACAGATTTAAATGTGCCCAGAACAAAAAGATCGAGAAAAACAACTCTGCAAGAAGATAAAATGATAACCAGTTTAGCTAAGAAAGATCCGTTTCTAGGCTCTATTTTAATTAAACACGAAGTGCTTGGGACAGACGAAAGAGCTGGTGTCTCAGCGAGGATCGTTCGATGACGTCTGGTAGAAGCAGGGTTGTTCGGAAGAGTGGCTTGCAAAGTACCGTTGTTGAAGAAAGAACATAGAAATGCTCGTTTGGCGTTTGTACGTAAATATGGACATTGGACCTATGCCCAATGGCAACATGTATTATTCTCTGATGAGACCAGGGTTAATTTGATTTCTTCAGATGGAAAGCAATACGTACGGAGTCCAGTAAAAGCGGAAACGAATCCAAGATTCACAAAAAAGCGGGTGAAACATGGCAGTGGAAACATTAAAGTGTGGGGGATTCATTTTCTGGACGTGGAGTAGGATCTGTGAGGAAAGTTCAGGGTAACTTAGACCAACATCAATACAAGGCAATATTGGAGGAAACGATGCTTCCCTATGCTGAGGAGCATCTCCCAGTATCTACTCAGCCAGTCACTATCGGTGCTTGATTGGCCAGCAAATAGCCCGGACCTTAACCCAATCGAGCACCTTTGGCACGAAATCAAAAAAAAAGTAGCCACTTATCGTACCCCAACTTTAGATGAACTTAATGAAGCTTTTTGTGAGGCATGGGCAAACATTCCTGTCGCAACATGCCAGAAACTGATAATGTCTATGCCACATCGGTGTCAAGCGGTTATTACTAACAAAGGTTTTGATACTGGGTACTGATTTTACACATAATAAAATGGGGCTGTTAAAGATATTATAATAACTCAGATTATTAGTTTTGTTTAACTCTATTTTTCATTATAGTTTACTGTCCTTAATTAAATGTCCAGCTACAGAATTATATCTTAAAATTGAATACATGTTCAACCTTTGATATTAAAAACTTTTTTCTATTTATTTATTCTTTTATTTACAGCCATTTAAAGCATAATAATGGGACCAAACCGACCGGATCGGACCGTTACTGAGAAATCAATAGGTTTTTATATTTGTATGTACATAACCGGTTATTGTTCTTCACTATCTTGCATGTCCCTAATTAGTTGACCACGACGTATGTTCGAAACATTATGTACTTTTTGTTTTCCTTTTGTTGTGTGTAAAATAAAGTATAAAATAAAATATAAATGTTATAAGATTATTATATTTTATTTTGATTTAACTTACAATTCATTCGTGGATATACCTTAAATAAGTAACAGAAGCATTGCTTAGCGTCGACAATAATTAGTACAATTCGTCATATTTGTTTAAACTGTTTTGGTCGAATGAAAAGATCTTTTTAGTTATCTTTTTATATTTATAAATTAAGTATAATTATTTATCAAACTAAGTAGGTATGTACAGATTAACAAGTGACAAAACCAAATAATATTAATATGGTTATGTGTTTAAAGACTCTTTAACTTTTGACTAGGTAGGTAGTTTCTGTAAATAAAAGTTAAAAAAAAATAAAACTGTTAATCTAGGAATCAATAAAATATAATAAACGAGATCTTAATTAAAATTACTGTTCCCTTTAATGTATATTTACACACAGCATTTACAATTAGATTTCTACCTATGAACAATTAATTCAAGTAATAATATCACAACATGTTATTACTTAGTATTGACTTCAATCCCCAATTACAGTGTAAAACGTTACAAGTGACTATTGCTGTTTGTGGAGTTTGAGATATGTTTATGGAACAAAACTGCAATGGCCCCTTACAAAAACGATTTTTTGTATAAGGTACAGCAATATCGTTTTTCGGGTTTATTATAGTCGTTACTTTAGTTATGTTAATGTCACATGTAACATACCGAATAATAATAAAAACAGCACACCGTTTAAGGTATGTACCAGTGTGCTACTCCCCGAACTTTAGAATTTAGTCTACAATTTCACTAAATCTTTTTTCCTGAAAAGTTGGAAAAAGTCCTTTGCGACATTATTCCAATAACCTATCGATTAATATACCAACAATAATGCTTTCATACATAATTCCACATAAGTTCAATGAAGTGAAAACTTCTTTAGCGGCGTTGCGCACTTTTTTTGGAATGGGTGTTACAACTTTAAAATAAAATTAGACTTTTTAGATTAGATGCTTCTAGTAGGCAGCTTGATTCGTTTTCTCCGGTATAAGATTTGTGATGATTATTGGAAATTTAGGTATTGTAGTGTTTACTTACGGGTAGTATTAAATCACACCTTAGTGCCTGATCTGAGCAAACTACAAAAAATCTAAGAAAAACAGAAGAGGTTCTCAATCCAACGTGTACATTTTTTTAGATTACTTTACTTTATTTTTTATGGTTTCGTCCGATTTCGAATTTTTTTTACCCAAAAGGTGGTTCAATAATTTTTATTACAATTGGCTTAGTGCGTTTTGAGTTATACCTAACAATTGTATAATACGGACATGTGAAGTCCGTATTTGTTCCGTATACTAATAGGGAAAATCTGTGGTGTCACTTTCGCTCGTCGCATTGGCACAAAATATAGAAGGGCATTATTATTTAATCAAATATTAACCTAATATGTTTTATATTTCCTATAATTAAAAAAATAAATTATCTGGTTTTTATTTATTATAGCCCTTATAGTCCTGTATAGCCTAGTTTTAGGTCTGCTATTATGTATAAGCTTAAAGAAACCTGCTTACAACAACTTTTCGGTGACTACCGTACTGTTTACTTTTCCAAATACCGTCATAAATGATGTGTTCGGGTTAAAATTACGAAACATTTTTTTTTGTTCACGTATACGTTGAGCGTCTGTTTGTAACATTCAAATAACTGCTTCTTAGTACATGCTTAAGATTGTATATACGGCACATATACCAAAATAATGTTTTTATTATTTTTGTCTGTCTGTTGGTCTGCTGGACTGATGTTTACGAGACTCTCCTTGGTTGTTAGCTTATGTAATGAGGTATAATTTAATCTACAAATCTAAAAATGTCGAAATAAACTAAATAACTTTTTTAAATACCACGCGGACGAAGAGGCGGGCACAAACAGTTTTTTTCATAATTTAGACGCAAGGAAATTGCAAAAATACCAACACATGAGCGTTTGATATTATTTTTCAAAAGATAGATAATGAATCCCGGGAAAAACGAAAGGTACTTAAAAACCCGCGACCTCGCTATAGTCGTTTTACTTAGTTCTTCCAAAGTACCCGTCTTTGAATATTATACCAACGTACCCTTTGATATTTTGAAAGAAAATGTAGTATATATCCATTTCAAAAGTTCTGTTCTTTTTTATCAAATTGATTAAAACCCGTTTAGCCATTTTGACGAGTAAACGTGACGATTACAATTGTGGAAGTATTCACATTTTTACAATCGTAACTATATTTTATGTCATGTAAGTATGTAGCAGCAATATTTTGGTGTTTTTGTAATTTGCGTGAAACTCAACTGTAGGTACCCACATAGACGAAACAAGTCTAGCAATTTTTTTTTGATGATGAACTTGTTGCTAACCACGCAGTTTTTAAAACTTTACAAGGCTTTGAAAGCTGACCAGCCCGCTCAGGCCGGGATGTCATATGATGATGATCATTGGACTGTTCTCTACAACAATGGCTGTCTCCCGGGAGACCTAAATTTGACTTGGTATAGCGTTCTGGTTACTAGGTGGATTTAAGGAGGGGTTACGGCTCGTCACTCGGCTTTAGGCGCTGGGCCGAAAAGAGTTTTTCAGACAGACAGACCGATTCGTCTTAACAAGATCTGCTATTTTTTGATGCCAATGACTTGATGAGAAAAATCTGGTGAAAGAACTATTAGGTGACTGATGGACAATAGTTTAAAAGTAACGGTATAAGGTTTCATAATCCTTGCAGTTTCAGCACATCAAAAAGAGAGGTGTTGTAAGTTAGATGTGTGTGTGTGTGTGTTTTTTTTTGTGGCAACATAACTTTTGAAGGCGTGGACCGTTTGTCAGGGAAACCGGTAATTACCCATTTACTGAAATACACCCGTTTTTCTATATTTTTTTCCCATGTATACTTTATTATGCTCGGTATCAATTAATTTAAATAACGAGTTAAATAATGTATTATGATCATAGCTATCATTTAAATTTGGCAGTTTTTTAATATATTATTCCGAAAGTGTTCTAATCGACTAAAATTTACTGGATTATAAACAATATAGCTAAATGACTACAGTGATCTGGTGGCTCGATTTGATTTGATTTGAGTCTTCATGTGGTGAAATAAAAGTGCCCGTAGGAAATAAAGACACATATATTAGATTAGTGAAATAGTGGAAGTAACGTGCGCCTACGTCCAAGTATTGTGGAAGACTGGCGATCGATGACCCCGACCCCGAGTCCGTTGCCCTCTCGGGCAGTGCGTAATGTTGCCTGCCCTGGTGACCCGCATCCCTCACGTCGTACTTCTATTGACTTGGGCAGATCAGATTCAAATTCATTTGTAGCTGAATAGCTAACTGGTGATACTACTGGTGACTCTACACTTTATTTTAATTGTTGAGGATAGCAT
Source organism: Calephelis virginiensis (assembly GCA_002245475.1). Lineage (NCBI taxonomy): Eukaryota > Metazoa > Arthropoda > Insecta > Lepidoptera > Riodinidae > Calephelis > Calephelis virginiensis. The sequence continues at coordinate 84,209 of NJDC01001918.1, read as the reverse complement.
CCAAAGTTTCAATTGAAATACTACTAGACTGCTCAAAAGAAGCAGTTGAATCAGTAAACAAATTGACTGTATTGAAAATAAAATAACATAGCATATTTGATATTTGTCTCTTATGATACTTTCCAAGTTAATAGTGATCTTCAGTCTGCGAGTTCCTAATTTTAATGAAAATGAAAAACATTAGAGTCAACAAGCTGGATGTTTGTATAATTGTAGGAACGCATTGTTTACAGTTCTGTATTACATTTATTTATATCAAATATCATTCTCAGCCTATGAAAAGCCTTATTATAAGGGAGAACATTTTTTTTAGTCAAGGGCAGACAGACTTTCAAAAATGTTTTAACAATAAAAGGATTTGCTTTCCTACTTGGTTGTGAAGCCATGGTTCATACCCCTAAAGAAAATGCCAAGAAGTGGGACCCAAAAGCAAACAATAGGATTTTTGTGGGTAATAGTGTACAAATAAAAGGCTATAGGTTCTTTGATACAAAGACAAGAAAACCCTTAATCAGTAGAGATGCAATTTTCATGCAGTAAAGAAAGGTTATGCAGCTATGCCATTATCTGAGTCGGTCTTGGAACCAAAAAATTAAAAATAAAAGTCCAGCTAATAATGACACAACATCTGAAAATACTGAAGATTCCTTCTATTCAGACCATGGATCTATATATGAACCAGATGAAACAATTGAGCCAATAGAATTCACACGAAATATAACAGCCAGATCTAGGCAGCGGACTGCCAAAATGCAAGGTAATACATATATCTTTATGTGTGCAAATGAATTAATCAATCATTATGATGTTCCAGAAACCTATGCTGCAGCAATATCCAGCAACAAAACAGGCATGTTGAAAAGTGGAAACAATCAATCAAAGAAGAATTAGATGCACATCAACGAAACCACACTTGGAGCTTAATTAAAAAACCAAAAGGAGTAAGACTAATAGACTGTAAATGGGTCTTTAGAGTAAAAGACAATGGCTCAGTTTTTAAATCAAGACTATGTGCCAAAGGATGTGGACGAATAAAATTATTCACCAACAGTAAGATATGATTCAGTAAGAATCTTACTCTCAGAAGCTATTTAACATGAATATGAAATGGTGCAGTTTGACATCAAAACTGCATTTTTATAAAGAGAAAGAGGAAGACATCTACATGAGAGCCCCTGAAAGTATGGATGTTCCACCAATCAGGTATGTAAGCTAAACCGTTCACTCTATGGTTTAAAACAAGCTCCAAGGTGCTGGAATCAAAAATTTGACAATCTTCTTAAGAAATTTGGATTTATTAACAGTTATGCAGATAAGTGTGTTTACCTTGGACATTTTAACAACAATATTATTTACTTATTACTATATGTTGATGACGGATTACTGATGACAAAGTCAAAGGAAGCTTTGCAAAAAGTAATAAGTGAACTTAAAAATAAAATTTGAAATAACACAGAGTTATCCGAAGAATTTTGTAGGGATGCAATTAGAAAGATTTGAAAAAAGTATTTTTGTCCACCAGACAAAATATATTGAGAGATACATGTAGGTTTGATATAAATAATGCTAACAGTATACAACTCTAGACAAGGGAACTGAAACACCATAAAAGAATATACAATACAGAGAAGCTGTGGGATCACTCATGCACCTGGCAGTAGCAAGCAGGCCTAAAATCATGTATGCTGTTAGTCTGGTGAGTCGCTATTTGAATAGTTATGATCACACACATTGGAATGTTATCAAGAAAATATTCAAATACTTAAAAGGAACAAAAGACTATGACTTATGCTACTCGGCCTCAGATAACTGTGTTGAAGGCTACATTGACGCTGATTATGCAAAAGACACTTGCAGCCGCAGGTCTTTGACAGGATATGTGTTTATAAAAAATTGAGCTGCTGTAACATAGGCAACACAACATCAAAAAATTGTGGCGTTGTAGATTATCATAAAAGATGCCAGCATATTGATGTAAGATATAACTTTATTAAAGAAAAACAATTGGAGAAAGAAATAAATCTTAAATATGTAAATACCAAAGAACAATACGCAGAAATCTTTACAAAGGCTTTACCTAAAGATAAATTTCAATATCTTAGAGATAAAATGGGTTTTAAGCAAATATATTTTGTTGTAAAAATGTATTAACTAAACTCAAGTTTATTTATGCGTGTAATAACTACAAGTTAGATCTGATAAACACTTTTATATTTTTGTAAAAACTTGTAAATGTATAGTTTATATTTAGTAAGAGTGTTCAATTCTCATCTTTTCTGAAAAAAATGTAAATGCAAAATTCAAATTTGGTGAGATTTTTAAATTTAAATTTAAAAATCTTTTAAATATTTAAATTCTACTTTACTGATTCAATAGGTACAACACTATTAAATGATGTGTCACCTCACTATTGTTATAGACCATTGATATTAATACTCTTTTGCAAAACTATGTTATAAATTTCTTTGATCTTTTATTAAATATTCACGACAGTATTTAAATTGATTTAATGTAAACTATCTACACATAAATCAAACCAATCTTATACCTCTAAACCATAGCAAACTGTATGGAACACAAAATGTTAATCGTTAATTGGGCTATGTTTAATGTATATGCCAAATAAAGATTACTTTGTAATTTTAGCCGTGATTTTTTTTTTAATAAATTAACAAAAATAAAAATGATAAATCGACAATTATACCTCATTCACACAAACACAATGCTAGCATGCAATCCTCCAAACTCTCACCAAGACTTACCATAGGTACATCATCACAAATAAAACTATGAAGTAAATCGTATCAGAACAATACCTCCATCATAAAATAAAACCTAAGCAAGTCCCAGCAAGCAAAGTAAGCAAGTTTAAACCAGTAAATCACAAATGAAACAATCGACTCTATCCAATTCACAACACAACAAAAATACGAAAACAAAGGCTAGAATCAAGAGACAACGGCATGGTTATCCAAGTTCAACACACATTTAAAATAAAACTCACAAATATTTTGCTGTCCCAATCATACTCTGACTAAACTGGAACTTCTGGAAGACCATATCTTTTATCCTCCCATCCTCGTTTAAAATTTTCAACATTCAAAAATTTTCACAACATCCCTCTTGACAAATCAAACTTCTTTCATCACTTCATATAAAAAGTTTCTTTACTACCAAAAAAATCTATGTTTTCAAAAAAGTTTTAAATCGTTTATTTATTTGAATGCTTGATGCTTCTACATACTGGTTTAAATTATCAGAATTATAATAAATTATACCTCCAGTTGTAAAGTTTTATGTCCTTGAACATTTCTTTATTAGTTTTGCTAATAAAGTGATATGATTATGTATATTCAACAACATTAAACTTATTTCTTTTATAAAATTCAAAATTTACGATATACAAGGATTTAAATTTTTGTTTTATTTATTTTAAATTCGTTATAAAACCTAAATCATTCTTTAAACAACCTATCAGAAAACAAAACTCTCAAAAAATGTTTTGATAATAAGACTTTTTTACAAGATTTATTTTTAGTATATCCGGGTATGAGGTTAGTCACAATTCTGTACAAATCATTTAGCAGAATTTTAGTGACGAAACAATGACGATAAAGTTTTATAAGGCATAATTAAAGAAACAATAAGATAAGATTAGCTGATGTACTACCAATTTAATGAAATAGAAGATTACGATAACCAACGGATATTTTTTTTCGATGAGCACTATTTTTATAGTATTATTGTTACTATAGCATTTACATATTACAACGACATAATAAAGAACAATATTAACGTGCACGAACAATATAATATAACAGGCTATTACACCGCGACCTTGTCAGCATAGAATAATAGATACTTCTATTATACAGGTTAATCTTATACTTATATAATAAACTTCAAAATTGCTTTTACAGTTTTTGTCTGAAACAAGTGTTTAAATATTTAACAGTTTTCCAGCCCGCAATGTATAGCGAACAAAGTAAATGCATCAAGCCGCGCATTGCGAGCTGTTGGTGTCGACCTAGTACATTGTTTTATTACATTGCTATTTTTTAGTAAAAATGTGTTATTTATTATTATCACTGGCACTTTTCGTTGTAATTTTATAACTCAATATAGGGCTCACCTATCCAAACCAAATGTTGAGGTTTTGTTAAGACTATTTAGTAGCTGGTTTATGAGTAGTTTGCTTAAAATTGATCGAGTAGTTATTCAATAAATGGCAGATCGTTTTGTTAATGGGTATTTTTCTTACAAGTTGTAACTTTTTTCAGATTTTTTTTTCTTTTTTTGTTTTCTTGTGTCATGTTATTCATGCGGTCATATTATGTTGCCTGTTCCAGGGTCGGTACCCCCAGCCGTTTGTTTATTATTCATTGGGACAATCGTTAATAGGTAGATTTGGCAGTTTTTGTAATATATTATCCCGAAAGTGTTTTAATTACAGGTGAACGTCGGTTTCTACTTGCCATAATCTACTCTACTACGTACCTACATTAGGCATTGAAAATTTAATAAATTTAGTTTTTTTTATTAAAAAATATTCTTTTCACTACACTTTCTAAATCTCTATTATAACCGTTAGCAACTGCTAATTGCTAAACTGCTAACCTGTTTCAATAGCTTTGTACATAGATTGACATCTTTGCCTTTGAATAAAGAGAGTTAGAAAAAAGAACTTAACATCATTATACATACAGCCATACAGTTGCTAATGGTTATAGTAGAGATTTAGTTGAAAATCTAATTAAAATGAAAATAAAGAAAAACATTTCACGATTAATCTATACAGTGCCATATCAAAAAGATGTTAAGTTCAAATCTAGTTTGATCTACGTACGACAAGCTTCTGAAAAAGTTCAGCGACATTTAAAACGTAATAATATCAAATTCATTAAGAAACATATTATGCAACGGTAAAGATAAAATTGAGAAAAAATGTAAATCAGGAATCTATAAACTACATTGTTCTGAATGCAACAGTGTATACTTTGGTCAAACTGGTCGTAGTTTTGAGTCTCGTTACAAGGAACACATATCGGCTGTCAAAAACATCCGTCCAGATAAATGGCATTTTGCAAAACATCTTATAGACACTGAGCATACGTTGGCAGCAGATCATACTTTTAAATTACTCCATACTTGTAATAAAGGATTAAAATTAAATACATATACTAGAACAACTAGAAATTATTAAATGTAATAACGAAGACTCAATTACACTGTTAAACGAACAAACAAATTTGAATAATTCACCCCTGCTACACATGTTTAACAACAACGGTGCTACCCCCACTACGCGTACTCACTAAAGCACACCCGCACGCGAACTCGCGAAACCTTATAAATAGAGCGAGTCGCATGCGCACGTGCCAGTATCTGCTCGACCTTTGTGGAGTGCAGTCGAATTCTTCTGATTGTGTGAAGCTGGATGTATTTGGGAGTTTTAGCTTCCGGTAAGTCCAATTCATTCTTAGCGCACTATTTTGTCTGTTTTGTTACGAAATAATACGTATACATTTTTTTGCGGAAAATTGTTGCAAATTAAATAATTTTATTTAGATTTAAGTATGGATTTCCGCAAAGTAACGCCTTATTCTATTAATGACTCTGAGCTTATTTAAAAGGCCCACATTTAACGGCCAAGTCTCAGTTCCATATGCGTGTAACGCACTTCAGTGTGTTTCGACACTTTATGACGTACAGAGCCTTTACCATGAGTTTGTATAGATTACGTTCGGTAAGTTACGTGCCGAAATCTGACGCTTTTGGTCTAGAAATCTGTTTCTCTTAGTTGCCAGCAGAGGCGCTGTTCAAAGTTTTCATACAAATAATTTACAGAGACGGTAGCGAGTACAGTAAACTTGAGATGCCGTAAACTCATGGTAGGGGCTCAGGTTTTCATACAAACTTGTTGTTTTTTGTAAAAAACAAGAAAGAACGCTGTAAAAGTGCAAATTAGTAACCCATTGCGATTTAATAATTCTTTAAATTTTATTAACGTGATATTAGTTGTTTATGAGTTACATTTAATAATTCATACATTTTTCACTTTAATGGTTTTCATTATATGTTTTAATGTAAATAAAAAACCACTACTTGTATTAAATAAAATAAAACCACTACTTGTATTAAATAAAATAAAATAATAATTCGATAAAACTGGGGATCCCTTTCAAAATATCATGATCTACATTTCTAGAAAAGAACCATACAAATCGGTTTTCCATTAGCCGAGTGATCGCGTATTAAAAATTTGTTAATAAAGAGTTGTTTATTTTAGATTTATATATATTATGTACATGTTTATGTCTCAATCGCTTTAGTTGTTTAATTTTACTAGTTGAATCACGTAATCCCCTCATACGATTACATCGGATTATGAAATGAAGTTAATTTATGACTTTTTTACATATAAACTGATGTGCTATCAATTTTTGCGGTATATAAGCCTGTGGCATATGTTCGAGTACACAACTTTGAAAGAAACATGCGTGCTGTGATCCTCGTTTTTGCGCTCGGTCTTGCCGTGGTTGCAGGTAAATTGCCTTTTTTTTACAATCTTTTATATTTATAAATTGTAATTATTATCTCAGAAAGTTAGTACGTAGCAGACGACCTTAGATTCCTACACCCATATCTGTTTTTTTTAAGACAATACCATGTCTTATAACAACTAACAACAAAATTATAACAACAGGATGGTATTTATAATAAACATCAATTATAAATTGGAGAGCCTATAGTGCTACCTCTATTGGACCTAAGTCATCGCCTAGACGATGGTGCACCCTATCTGTTCAATAGATTATAACTCCGACTTCTTTCAAGTAAGTGAGTATAAACCTGAAAGGTTCGGTCAGATGGCGATTGTTCAGATAAAGTTTAAGAAAACCATATTAATTTGAAGTGACCACGAACAGGCCTGGCTGCTCATAGGGTGTCACCGCAAAACGGCATGGAGATGAATTGCACCAGGCCGCAGGCCAACGCGGTTAAAGTAGTTAAGGAAACTCTGTCTTAATGTGGAGTGTTGGGACACTTAATGAACGTACAAGGGAATAGCCAAGCGTAGAGCATACTAGCCTACAGCCTCGTTTGGCTTTGAAATTCCTTTAAGAGACTTTATGAAAGGGTAACAAATCTCGGAACATTAGGAATGTCTAGAAACTGTTGTGTGGCCTTATAACGTGAGGAATGGTGCAAAAATTGTCAAGTTTAGAGGGAGATAAAGATGAGATAAAACAAATCTATTAAAGTTACAAGAAATCTAGATATTTTAAGGACTGTGAAGCATACACACCTGTGGATCAACAAAGAGGCCAAAGCCAAGACCAGAGGAGACCGCTTGCAGCACTTATACAGTAAGTTGGAATGTTTTGTTGGGTAAAAACTCATTTACATGTCGACAAAAAAAAAACACATAACAAGGCATATAACTGGGTACCGCGGTGCTCATTGCGGTAAGAAAGAGAGGGTGCGATTCATGCTATTAGCTGATGAACGCACGGTATAAAGATATACAGTGAGCAGATATCTCCTAAATAGGACCAGTGTTCTTAAATTCGTCATATTTTTTAACTTAATTCAAAACCAAAATTCCTAATGGACCAAAGAAATTTCAATTTCTGATTGACCAATTAATTAGTCTTATCGTTTTTGCTAAAGAAATACATAGCCAGTGAAGGCTGAGTATAATTACACCGGCAATCCATCCAAGTATATGTTAACTATCGTAGTACATGTGGCTCATTAAAAATTTTTGGAACTAGCTACTTGCAATAAATGAAATAAAATACAAAAACAGAATTTGAAAATGGAAAGCTCTAGAATCATGTTGCTACTTTTATTTTTCGAGGCTGTCGTTTGTTTTTTCAAGTTAACGGGTTTCAGATCACTTTGTGTCTCGATTTTAAAATTAAGTAATTAAAATTGTCACTCAATGTTTTTTACGATTTTTACTACGGCTTATGCATTGGCATTTGGTGATGGATTGATTGGCATCTTGTAGCTTTGTGTATCCGTGGTTCGTGGAATTCAAACGTGGACCAAAACATTTTATGACAATAAACGTGGAAGTCGGTCGGCAGTCGGATGTTTAATGTTTAATTTAACGTCTTGTTTCGAAGAGAATAAAAAAAACCAATCAACAGAATGGGTCTCTTACCTTTTACAAAGTTAAGAAAACAACAAACGTTAAGAAGAGTTGAAGTACTGGCAAAAAAGTGGTTCAGTCTTCTTTGGTAAAACTGGATGATAGTTGTACTTGAAAATCAAAGGAAAATCAGTGCAGATTGATACGTAAATCATTACTTACATAAGGTCTTTTCTCACCACGACAACACGTTCGAACATTCCGTTAAGAGAACTAATGCGTATTTGAAGTCTTCAAATGAAGAACTGATGATGCATCCGCCAAGCTGCTAGGATTTCACGCTTTGCTCCTTATTTTTATTTCCAAGAATAATAATAAAATTCGAGGTTAAAGATAGAAAAACCCAAAAGCGGCGGGGAATGCCTATAGGGACCTCTACTGAAGAGTGGACCACTGTTTCACAAAATAGTTCTAACGAATGGAAAATGTGTAAATAGTGGTGGTGTATACTTTAAAAAGTGATTAATTAATCATAGACATCTTATCTAGTCTTATTTATCATAATCCAGAAACTTTCTCTATGTCCTAAGTATAATGGTGATATTATACACCAAGAATATCTTTATCATGATATAGACTCTAGAGTTCACCAGGAGTGTGTGGTCTCGTATTATCAATATGCGTTTTCGCTTAGATAAAGAGCTATGAACTAAAATAGCAATAGGAAACCGGCGCGGAGGAATTATTGCTTATTTTAAGTGAGAGATCAGCGAATTATATTGACCGTAAGACAACCGTAACATATACAAACCATAGATGTCACAGGTGCGTCACAGTCCTGACACTGGGATTTTAAGCCGTCTATGCAATTTAACATTATCATTACGTTAGGCCGTCTGGAACAGGTAAGGGCACCTCTGTCCTGTCAAGTTACACTCTACCAGCAGTAGTCTTGATGGTAATTACCTATATATTAACCTGTGCTCGCCTCTTACGAGCTGTCAGTAAGAGAGGAAGATGCTCTTTTCTACTCAGCAGACTAGGACCAACATGGGGCATCCAGATCTCTCTTCTGTATAAATAGTGGAAGACATAGCCCCGCTTCCGGCGACATATACTTATCAGTGATCACAGCCTCGTAATTTGACTTCCAGTGCCTTAGAGAAAGTGTAGATAACGAAATGGCGTCACGTCGAATCCCAAAACGCTGGTCGAGCAAAAAGCACATTTTTATGAAACCATCAAGAAGCCTGTACGTTTGTATCTTAGAGAAGCACGGCCGATACTAGAACATTCACATTTAAAGTAATATACTATAAATACTATAGTATATTTATTATAATATGATAAATAAATATAATCTTTAGTAATAATAATAGACTAGATGATATTCCGAAATGTTATTATATTTCTTATTAAATACTCAATTTTCCGTAGTAAAACACTTGCACTCATTCACTAAAAAAATGCCTTTTTTACAGCCTACCCTAAAAATCCTCAGCGCATTGTTGGAGGTTCAGTTACCACCATCAACAATTACCCCTTCGGTGCTGCCTTGCTGTTTTCTTGGGGTACTACCAATCACCGTCAATCTTGCGGTGGTGCCATTATCAATAACCGGTCAATCGTGTCTGCAGCTCACTGTTTCTTGTACGTTTATCTATACTATTATTACCATATACCAATTTAATATAACTAAAAAATCAGAATATGTATATTACTGTTTCCCCTCTTACATGGGAACTTACACGAGAACTTATTGAGTGGTATAAAAGTATCATTTTATCTTTTTTGGAATATGAAGTACCTAACTGTCGGTTTTCGTTACAATCTATTTAGTAAATTACACACTTTTGTGATTTATATACTTTTGTGTAACAGGTGTGATGTATATGCAAGAAAATGTAACATCTTAAAATTTCTATGAATTTTGTGTGACGGATCTTAAAGTTTCACTCTCATATTTTTTTCATAATTCGCCTGAAGAACGCGCCTTAAGTCATACCTTTAAAATAGATAGAAAGACAGACACAAATTTAAAAATAACTAAAGTGTGGTCTGCTGCTCGTTCATAGTCGGCTGCATCTATCATTTTTAAATATCTTCAATGTGTTGAGTTCACTCTTCTACAAACGCATTAAATGTAAAACTGCAAAAACCCACTCCAACTATTTCATTGATTACCACGTCGCGGTTTCATATTTCTGTTCTCAGAAGATAGCTAATATTCTAAATTGGTACTACATAATTTTTTTAACATCTTACTAGGTATCAGTTTTTGTGTAAAACATTTTTAACTTATCTTGCGAACCTCATCGTTGATAAGGTCGTCAAGATAAGTGAAAAACTGATTCTTTATTAATTAAAAACAAAAAACAAAATGGAAATCCTAACTACATGACAAGTAATGCACAATTTGTTTTAAATCGTTATTAATAATGTATTTAACAATTTGATGTATTCTTATTTTAGCACTTGCCCTGTGCTTGGGATAAATTTCTATAAATTTTAAAGAAAAAAAAAATTTCGCCCCAGACAGGATTTCAACCTGTAACCTTTCGTCTCAAGCCGAC
>NJDC01001918.1:58553-73100 GCA_002245475.1 Calephelis virginiensis | reverse complement strand
TTAGAATGGCCATAACTTTCGTTTTTCGCAACGTATTTTTATTTTAGCACTTGCCCTGTGCTTGGGATAAATTTCTATAAATTTTAAAGAAAGAAAAAATTTCGCCCCAGTCTCAACTGGTTAGAGCATTCGTCGGCTTGAGACGAAAGGTTACAGGTTCAAATCCTGTGTGGGTCGAAATTTTTTCTTTCTTTAAAATTTATAGAAATTTGATGTATTTTTTTCTTACAAGATATCGATGAAACGGTTAGATCTCCTGACAATATAGATAACCGTCGCTCGCCCTGAAGATGCTCTAGTGTATTCACGGCTGGAATCTTTGGCCATGTGCGCAAGTCTGCCAGTTATCTTACCATCCGAAACGAAACGACTTTACGACCGCAAGAATATGTGAGGCGGTGGTACCAATGCAAGCTAGCTGCTGCTCGTGACACTGCCACCTAGTAATGACTAGTGAAACAGTACGCTAACCCTCAGAAGACAATAGGGATGGCGCACACTGATTCCAAACAACATGTAGTATTTTGTTTGGTTTTATATTTCTTTTAGTATGTTTGTTTTTTTGCCTTGTTTCCCATTTTACGCTGTCACTTTGTATGATTGTTTTCATGAATATTCATCAAAAGCATATATCTATTGCTGAGACTCTTTGTACTTCTAGCGGTGACTCTGCTTTCCAATGGCGCATACGAGTCGGTTCCACATTCGCTAACAGCGGAGGAGTAGTCCACAACACCAACAGGATCATCAACCACCCAAACTACAACACACGCACCTTAGACAACGACATCGCCGTCCTGCAGTCCACTACTTCTTTCTCCTTTAACAACAATGTCCGAGCTGGTAGCATCGCTGGAGCTAATTACAACCTCGGAGACAACCAAGCTGTGTGGGCGATTGGATGGGGAACTACAAGTGTAAGCACTAGTTCTATCTTTATTGTGTGTTTTCAACCAACTCCAAAAAAGGAGGAGGTTATCAATTCAACTGTATGTTTTTTTTTGCGCGTTGGTCACACGACTGCTCCGGCAGTAGCTAACTGATTTTGACAGTTCGTTTTTACAAAAATAGTGAGGCGGATAGGTTATCGAGGATCTTACAAAATAAACCATGCCGAGACGATCACAGAGGCGGAAGTAAGGCAGAGGAGGTTTTTTTCTAGAGCTTTCTTTTTTTTCGTAGTTGTTTTTCAGGAGGTCTGACCGCGAATGCTTGCAAGATTTTTGGCTGCTATGTTAAAACTTTGGCGAGCGTATTTCTAGAAGTTTCTGTACCTCTCTTTTTGAACCATATTTTATTAAACATTCCATACAAAACATACATATTCGTATTTCCTATTAGATTATAACCTAGGTGTCATACTTTAAGACTAGGTATAAATTCGTGGTAAGGAGCACGCTCGCATGCACAATACATAGGGAACCTAGACTGTAACTTAACACTTAAGTTTTATTACTCTAGGACAAGCCAAAATCAATGTTTAATGTGACCCAAAACTTAGCCTATCCCTGGGTCATAGGACTTTCTCATGCCATTATTTTTTACTTTTCACGTTTTAACGATGAAACTATTTGGCTAATTCTTTTTTTAAGTATGGTAATTATTGTCAGAAGAAGGTTATTATGAAAAGAAACACCGGGAAATTTTTAGGGAAAATGGGAAAAGAATATTTTTATTTTTCTCCATACAAACTGAACGGATGGAACGAAGTTCGCCGAGACAGCTACTAAGATATAATTTAAAACACAAAAAAATAACATACTTTTATTAAAACAACCATTCGTAGGTAATAAATGAAATCAAAATGACGTATCTATACATTAAAGCATATAAATTTTAGAATCAAGCGTGGTTTATTAAATCATTCATATCATTCATATCGGTAGTTATTAAATCCTGGCAAGTTCTTTTCGAATCTCAAATATTTTGTTTTTAGCCAGCTTGCTGTTCGTCCATTCTCTGGTACAGACTGCTGTGACCAATTTCTAAATAATTTTGTTTTGTTAGTTTGGTTGTGCACTAACTACTAAATATAATAAAAATTCTGCAACCTATTAGTTACGATTTGAGCATCAAAATGTATTGAAATATATAAAAACGTCCGTTGTTATAGCTTGTGTTAAGAGTGTTAGTCCACGGTTCTAATATACAGAACCCACACACAGATACCAGAATAAATTTAATAAACAGCCAGACCTGGAAATGCAGACATTTAAATGTTCATCACACAAATGTCTGCCTCCGTCAGGAATCGAACTCAACGCTCGCGGAAAAGTCAAAATCAACGACGATTTAGTTTGGCGTGTACGCTAGGCACTCGACCAACGAAGCGAGAAGATATTTCTATGCTATCTCTTTTACTGTTAATTTCAGTCCATATCATGCAGAGAGCATTATTTTGTGGAGGCTTCAATTCATAGATAAACTATACAAGTTTAGCTTCTTGGAATAGGACATTAGACTGTCTGCAGTAGATAGTGTCTCTAGAAGACTTTGTAAATCCATTGTGAATCATAACTGACATTTTCTCTTCTGACTTTTTTATCATTTCTTCAGTCCTTTAAGTATCTTCTTTTCGCTCTTTATGTTGATTGAATTGGTTCAAAAAACAAGTGTATGTTTTATCTTTTTGTGTATGTTGCACGTAGTGTACTGGTCTTTTTTTGGGAAAACTGTAAATTGTAGTGAGTGCCAAAAACTCTCCTGTAAATGAGTATTCTGACAATCTCGACCCCTTTTTTCATTTTCTCCACACACGATTCGTACATTTTGTTTCGTGTATGTAATACTGTTGAGAAACTCTCAATCTGGTTTTTAATATGGTTTATTTGGTCATCCGTAATTTTCTTCATATTTTCATCAACCTGTTTAACTAAGTACCGTTTCAATTAGTCCCGAAAATATTCATATATTTCATATATTCCAAAAACAAGTTCTTACAGACACGCTAATAAGTAATTTGATATTTGAAAAATCCATTTTCTCTGCAAGAATTTCTTTGTTTCTCTATAAGTAAAACGGAACAGGCTATAAAAAGGTTGAAGTTTGTTCCTTTTTATAACTACTCGTTTCAATGAAATCGTCTCTGTGGTCAAGCGGTCCGGGTGTTGGATTTAACTGCATGAGGTCCCGGGTTCGAATCCCAGGTCAACCAACAAAAAGAAAATTGGATTTTTCCGATTTTCGAATAAAAAAAAATGTTGGTCGGGATTGTAAATATGCCCGGTTGGCGATAGGATTGCCACCTATCACATTGTGGGATTTAGTGTCTTCGGCTAGTCGTGGGTGCCTTGGTTGTACTTCTGCCTACCTCTTCGGGGATATGGGCGTGAAGATACTTTATGAAATCTCTTCTTGTGCATATAGTGTTCATTTCATCATATTCATTTCTACAATCGAAACACGAAAATGGCTATATTTTTGGATTGGGTTATGATATGGAAATGTTTGTTAGACCAAAAATGCGCCACATTTTGGGGCTTACGAAAATAGTAAAAGGTCAATTTGGCCAAAATCGGAACTATTTAGTTCTTCCAGTATACCAACGATTTTTACTCAAATTCACTACACGATGTTTTTATTTCGCATTTTTCTATTAGTCTTAAATTTCATTCGTCGAGGAAATACTTACAACGTGCTGATAACAAGAATTATTAAACGACATTAACACATCATGTATGATGTAGTAGAATGTCAATGTTAAAGTGGGTTTATAAAATACGTACATTATGACTTTTAAATAAGTATTAAATACCAAGACCAAATACCAAACACTATGTTAAAAAAGTATCTTCACGCCCGTATCCTCGAAAGCTTAGACAGAGGTACAACCAAGCCACCCACGACTAGCCGAAGATACTTAAGTCCCACGATATGATAGGTGGCAAGCCTTTCACCAACTGGGCATTTGTCCAATTCCGGGCTAAGTTATTTGAAGAGAAAATTGAAAAAAACATTTTCTTTTGTTGCCCGACTCTGGAATTGATATCGGTATCTTAGGAAATTAATCTGGTATGCTAGACCATAGAGGCGACAGTATGTTGAAATATAACAAAATATTCTTTTCAATTCTAGTAATGGGTCTGCAATATATCATATCCAGAATTCAGAAATTGTTAGTCTTGTGTAATGTAACTTAATATTGTTTTACAGTTCGGTGGCTCAGCTTCTGAACAACTTCGTCACGTACAAATCTGGACGGTGAACCAAGCCACATGCCGTAACCGCTACGCTGAGTTAGGCTACACCATCACCGATAACATGCTCTGCTCCGGATGGCTGGATGTAGGCGGCCGTGACCAGTGCCAAGGCGACTCTGGCGGCCCTCTCATCCATAATAACGTCATCGTCGGTGTCTGCTCCTGGGGAGAGCGCTGTGCTCTGGCACGCTACCCTGGTGTCAACGCTCGTGTTTCCCGCTACACCACATGGATCCAAGCTAACGCTTAGAATAGTCCTCATTTTTTTTAATTTTTCAAATAAAAATCATTGCTTTTTTTTATAATTGTCTATTATTAGATGCGGTTTATTTTCCGCCCTCTAAGTCGTTTTTGATGGCTTTTTCATTAATCTAATTTATTTGGCCGCCTCGTTGGTTGACTGTCTAGCGTATACACCTAACTACATCGACCAATCGCGAGGCTCGGGTTCGATCCCCGACGGGCCAGGCATTTGTATGATGAACCTTCAGATGAGTGTATTTCCAGGACTAGGTGCTTATTAAATTTATTCTGGTATCTATCTAAGTATTTCTATGTATTAGAATCGTTGACTAGCACCCATTAGTTTTCTAATTTACATAAATTATTTGACTCGTGCTATCAATCATGATTCAATCTTATTTGCTGACGATACAATCCTTCTCATCAAGTACAAATACATAAATGAACTAATTGCAGAAACAACTAAAACTTCAAACAAATTGGAAGAATGGTTAAATAAAAACAATCATAAATTAAATATTACAAAACCAACATTAACCGAATTACATACATGTTATAGAGAGACTAAAAAGTTAGATGTTATTTTCAATAATATTATTACAGATAACGTAGATTGTACTAGCTTCATAGGAATAAAAATCGATGAATTTTATACTTGGAAATCGCACATTGATTCACTTTGTACTTATCAAAATTTCAAGTACAGACATTTTTGCAGTTACCCCTTATATTTGTTGACTCAAAATTCATTTCTAATTCTTTTCCTGCTTTCTTTTTTCTATAGAGCAGGTGTATCCAGTCGTGAACCTATGGGCAGTGGTAGTATACAGGAAGTGGTAGTTTCAGCAAATTTAAAGAATTAACAGCAAAAGGAAGTGAAAACATTTTTGGTCACGTTAATAATTAGTAAGTTATTATCTAATTATGAAATTACTGAGCTCATTGCAGCCTCAGCATAGAAGCGAGCTTCTTGCCAAGTAGCACCTTGAATGAGTACACAAGTCATTAACATATATTATAAGAAATAAGGTTGGTCCAAGGACACTACTTTGAGAAACGCCACAAATAGTTTTTGAAAAT
This sequence comes from Calephelis virginiensis, assembly GCA_002245475.1. Classification (NCBI taxonomy): domain Eukaryota; kingdom Metazoa; phylum Arthropoda; class Insecta; order Lepidoptera; family Riodinidae; genus Calephelis; species Calephelis virginiensis. The sequence continues at coordinate 67,578 of NJDC01001918.1, read as the reverse complement.
GTTGAGGACCATTTCTCGAACTGGGATACGCTCCAGTTTATTTATAAGAATGGGTACGGAGACCGTATCGAATGATTTGGAGAGGTCCAAAAATATGCCAAGTTTGAAATTAGTGTTGCTTACAATAGTATCTGTAAGTTGCAAAACTGCATTTTCTGTAGATTTCTTTTTTCGAAAGCCGTGCTGATTGTTACAGAGAACAGAAAAGGTATCAAGGTAATTTATTAATCTATTATTAAGACTTTTTCTATTATTTTGATGTGTTGACAATGTGTCTATCTCCATTTTCATACATTGGGTGTACAAGAGCCTCTTTGAACACATCAATGTTGAAGCAGAGGTTAGAAGTATGCGTTAGTATTGGCAATACATTAAGACGAGTGTCTTTTAATAAGGAAGAAGAGATGTTGTCCTAACCAATAGCACATTGTTTTAGACCCATAACCATGCTATCGCCTCTGAGGTCTAGCGGTTCAGGTGCTGGACTTGACTGTATGAGGTCCCGGGTTCGAATCCCTAGGTCGGGCAACAAAAAGAAAATTTGGATTTTCCAATTTTCTAATAAAAAAAAATGTTGCTCAGGATTGGAAATGTGCCCGGTTGGCGATAGGCTTGCCAACTATCACATTGTGGGACTTAGTGTTTACGGCTACTCGTGGGTGCTGTTACACGGCCTTTCCCAAATGTCTTTTTTTAAAAAAAACCCTTTTTATTCACCATTAAATTTATTCACACAATTACAGTTTTTTATGAACTTCCCAAATATTATTTTAAGATGAGCGAACAGTTCGCGGCGGAGTCCAGAACGTAACTAACTAATAGAATAAATCAAAGAAAGACGATTAAAAATGATGCTATGTGAATATGCTAAGTTAATGGAAAATTACAGCGCGTTTGGGAGACTGCTGATTAAGATTTTACTGCTTAGTATTAATGGTTGTAACAGCTCCCCCTTTTTGACGAAGCTTATCTTTTTTTTGGATAAACGAAGTATGGCTAAGTTCGTAGATATTATTTAGGAAGTTTTACAATTTGAATCTTAGATCATATCTTAGGATCATAGTTATAGCTTTAAGCACTTAGAGCAATTGACAAATTGATACGAGAATTCGAAAAATATAATTAAGTACATTGAAAAGATATTGAACATAGTATAATTAAATCTAGTAATTATAAAATTATCATTTATAATTTAGGTTTTTTATATGAACCAAATTGAACATTGGATTTATGGTTTTTCTGCCGTATTGCAAGGACTGGACAAACAAACAGTCTCGTCGTCTGATGAAGAGATGTTTATCATCTCTATGGAATTTGAAGTTTTAGATTTATTTCTAATAGATTTTCTGTTATGACACTGGTTGAATATCTGTACACAATATCCAGAGTTAGTAGAGTTCTTATTCCTAAGACATTTGTAACTTTTATTAACAATATATAGAAATAAAGACACAATTAAAATGTATGTAAATGTCAAAAAGTATTGGCCATATTTAATAAAATGAGACTGGTTCTCTAGATTATTTAATTCGCCTTCTAAATTATCCATCTCATGTGAAGCATATTTTAACGAATCTAGATTAATCTTACTTATAGATATCGGCGATAAATGTGGTCAACTTTTATTAAATATGTCCTTTTTACAGCAATCGTCAGCTGTTATGTCAAAACTTACGTCTAAAGGAGATTTGATTATAAAAGAGTAGTAATTTGTTGGCAACAATTGAAAAGATTTAGAATAACCGATGCAATCGGTTGTTAATTTTACAATACCTGTGCCTTCAATAGAATAGTCGTTAATGTGATCAACACAGCGAACTGTTAATTTATTTGTTTTCGACTGCACAAAAATCCATATATTATTTTGTAACTTTTGCCAAATATCAATTTCACCATATAAGATTTTAGCGTTACATTCGGATGGTAATGAAACTGTGACCTCAGTTAGCATTTTGGATTCACAATTTGGGCAGTTTATACAAGAGTATATGTTTGTTACTTCTCAAATAGAGTAGTTACTGTTTAATATGTGTGTGTGACATTACATGTGTAAGACATGTCTAGAGAGTTCAGCATAGCATAATGTAATCATTCGTCGCTTAAAGTGATGAATGAATTAGAAGGTTGAATTAGAGCGAAAGTAATATGCGAGTTATCGTGTGGAGTAGGTAAAGGTATATTTTTAAAAACCGTGAACTTGTCGGCTGTAATTAAAGGGATTTGTAAAACAAATATAATCATATTATTATAAAAATAAGAACTAAGTTTAGATATATCAGTTAAGAAATGAATAGTTTCAATACTTAACGCTACTGGGAAATCTAATCTTTTACTTATTTGATTACTATGCTTAAATAGCTCGTTATAAAGACTTATGGGACTAATTACGCTAGGATGTAGTATGTTGATCTTAGAAAATAAGATAGAGCTTAACGTGGAATCTAGTAAATTAGAAATAGTAAGTAATGAACCTTTGATAGTATTAAGTAAATCATTTAACTTAGAAATATATAGTAAAATATTATCAGTAATTTCAGATAATATATTATTCATATTATCAATTTGCTTGTTGAGTTTAATTTCATTTTGATTTAGTTTATAAATAGTAGTATTAAAATTAGTTATAATAGATTTAATTACATGTATGTTGTTTCTCATTAAATGAAACATTTCAGACTCGCTCTTTTTACAAGACTCGATTGCGGCATCGTATTTTCGCGCATCATCTGCGTCTAAAGTGCCAAAGAAAAACTTTAAGATTTCGCCTCCAAACTCTAGAGATCGCTTGACCTTGTTTGTCTATTGATCGGACACAACATGAGATAGAGATTGCATCTTATTATAATAAGATTGAATTAATACCTCAATAGAGCTAGATATGTCCTTGCACGAGATGAGGTCTAGTGGTGATCATAATGATGATTGAATTTTATTACAAAGATCGAGTGTCTCTTTTGTCAGCTGTTTTGTACGTTGTTTCGCGGGAATTAACATCATAATACTGTTTTGATCTTTCTTTACTGATTATAAGGTTCTGAATAACATTTTTGCGGCTATAACGCATTCTATATTGTAAGGCACGTATATTTTCATTGCTGGTTTCGTATTTTGTCATTGGTATTGAGGGTTTGTAGCCAAATAATAATTCATGTGGCGTATAATTAGTTGATGACTGAGGAGTAGTATTATATGCTACTATGGCTGTAAATAGATAACAGTGCTAATCATTTTGATTATCATTGACGAACGACTTAAGATATTCTTTCAAGGTCGCATGAGATCTTTCCAAAGCCCAATTAGCTTGAGGCCTATGAGCACTACAAAATAAAGCTTTGATTTTTAGAATATCTGTTAGTTGTTTTAATAAGTCAGCAGTAAATGATCTGTTAAAATGGTTTTCGGGAAACCAAATAGAGATATGAAATGAACTAGATTGCTAGCGATTTCGTCACTAATTGCGGTGACCATCGGATAAGCAAATTTAGTAAAATCGTCTTGTAGCGTTAGCATATATTTAAATTGTTGAAAACCCGCATCGGGCAATGGACCTACGACATCGAGGGCTAATCTCCCAAACGGTTTCGTTGTGAGCCTGGGTGGCCAGCGATAAGTGAATTGTGATGTTCCTTTAGTAAAAAAAAAAAGTTCCTTTAGTATTTTTGGAAATATGTATTTTGATGTTTATGTTGTGGAAAATATATGAAATCATATTATAAATTTTAGTGTAGCTAAGTTTAGAAAATGGATCTGAAAAATCTGATATAGCGAGATCTGTGATGTTTTCACATTCGATTAGGGTATTCCTAAGTTTAATTAATAGGTTGTATACATCTCTAAAATGCGTCTCATCGTGATGGTGTACTTTCGTAAATAAGAAATAGTAATTTTTCTTTTTGTCATTTATATGCTTGATGGTAAAGTGTTCGCGTTCTTCGTTAAGTAAAATATCAGTGTAATCAAGTTGAGATAAAATCTCTTCACAATGTGGAATAGAGTAGTCGAAGTCCAATGAAACTGGGCATGCAATAGCATTTAATTTAAATAAATGTAGGCCTTGAACACACTCTTATATAATAGTATTGTAAAGGGGAAGTTGATTTGTAAATTGACATTTAAAATATTTTTCGTAAGATAAATTATTAAGATTACTCGTATTAATTGAATTGACAGGGCAACGAGATAGCGCGTCGGCATTAGAGTTAAGGCGGCCTTGTTTGTAAACAATCTCGTAGTCGTACTCTTTGAGTTTTAATCGCCAGCGTATGTCTGTTACCCGGATCTTTTACGTTAAATAACCATACTAGAGGCCTGTGATCCGTAATGATTTTAAATTTGTTGCCATAAAAATATGGTCTAAAAGTTTTTACTGCAAATAAAATTGCTAAAAGTTCTTTTTCGGTTTTAGAATAATTTCCTTCGTTTTTATTCAACGTTCTAGGTTTATCTTTGCCTATAGGACCTTGAGATAAGACGGCACCCGTAGGCATAGTTACTAGTAATTAATTTTTCTTTAAAAAAATTGAACGCATGCTATTGTTCCATATTCCAGTGACATACAGCATCCTTTTTTATTAGACTGGTAAGAGGTTTAGTTAGTTTGGCAAAATTTGCTATGAATCGGCGATAACAGCCTATAAGACCTAAGAATGATTTGATTTCCTTGGGATTTTTGGGAACTGGGAATTGTGAGACAGCCTTTACTTTTTCCGGATTTGGGGTAACACCTTTATCGGGGATGATATGACCAAGATAAGTGACTTCGTGTCTTAAAAACTCACACTTGTCAGGTTGAAGTTTTAAGTTATATTGACGAAATTTGTCGAATACTAGTTTTAGTTTGGTCATGTGATCTTGTAAATTTTGGCTATAAACGGTACAATCATCTAAATATATATAGTTTGTAAGCCTTGTAGGCCTGATAGGATGGTATTCATTAACCTCTGGAACGTGGCTGGGGCATTTGTTAACCCAAAAGGAATTCTGGTAAATTCGTAGTGTCCAGACATGCTGGAATTCGTGCTAATTGTGAAACCTGTTTTTGAGACATCCTTCGGGGAGGTCCTGGTCTGATCAAATCCACTAGAAAGGTCAAGAACACTGAAGTACATGCAGTGACCTAGCTGATCGAGTATGTCTGTGATGAGAGGCAGAGGTTAAGTTTCAGAAACAGTGACGTCGTTGAGGCGACGATAGTCAATTACGATTCTGCACTTTTTCTTACCAGAAGCATCCATTTTTTTCGGAACTACCCAAACCGGGGCTCTCCATGGCAAAAAAGAAGGTTGATTGATGCTTTGTTCTAACATTTTTTTTTATTTGAGTGTTGACTTCCTCTTTATGACACTCGGGAAACCTATAAGATTTGACATGAATAGGAGGTGCATCACCTGTGTTTATGGTATGCATTGTGAATGTTAAGGGCTCACCATCTAAATGAAAAATATCTGTATATAACGAATAGCATTCAAAAAGCGTTTTTCGTTCCTCGTCATTTAAATGAGAACAGCGAATAAGGTTTAGTACCTTGTTTGCACGATCGGATTTAGTAATTGAGTTAGAAGAAATATTAAAACAGGGTTTTGATTCGAAACACATATGTCCGAGTGGCGTTAAGGTTACGTGATAGTCCTTGACTTCGATATATTTCTCGGTAGTATTTAAGATGGAAAGATTTACTTTTCTATTTGGTTTAATTGTTAAAATACAATTAGCGATATAAACACCTTCGCACAAGGTATGATTTAGTATGAGAGCTTCATTGTTATGATAAGCGTCGGGCGAGTAATTTGATACAGTGCACTCGATGACGGCCTCGGCACGGGCCAGGATGATATAAGTTGGCTGTGTATAAACAGTAGGAATAGAATGATTCATTATAGTTAAAGACTTAGAAGAGTAATTAATATTTGACTTAAAATAATTGCAAAAATCGCTACCGATAATTCCGTTATAATTATTTAAATTAATGTCGTAGTTTGTTACATGAAATTTAAAGTTAAATGTGTCAGTGGCTATAATAAACTCCAACTGAAAAGTACCTAATGTTATAACAGGGTTTTCAGAGCTATTAATGCCTTTTAGCTTAACGATTTCTTGTGAAAGAATTGGAGGTTGTAATAAACAGGACTGTTTTACAATGCTAATGGTTGATCCTGTATCGATCGTGTAATAAAACACAACTTATTTGAAGCATATTTAGAATATAAATAAGTATGAGGTAAAGACACCTTTTTGCTATAATCGTTTATTTCGTATATAAATTTAGGTTTTTGATTAAAAACAGCGGGACTCGGTTCTTTTAGCTGAGATGCAGATCTAGTAGATATAGCAGAACTCAATACTTTTGATTGAGATGAAAATTTGGTATTTTGGCAATTTTTTTTGCCATTTAAAATAGTATGTCTCAGCTCTTTATGCTGAGATGTAGATTTAGTAGCTATAGCAGAACTCAATATCTTTGATTGAAATGAACATTTGGTATTTTTTCATTTATTATTGCCATCAAAAATGGTATAACTCAGCTCTTTAGGCTGAGGTGTAAATTTAGTAGGAAGATTAGGATGGAACGTGTTATTAGAACTTTGACTGGATTTTGGGAGACACGGCACCAAAATCCTTTTTAATTTAAATTACCGTTAACTTTATTTACATAATTACTGGATTCATTTTCACACATATGAGCTGGTGCATGATGTGGATTAGTGCTTGGCAACGGGTCACGTTGTACGTTGTTGGCATTTGCGCGGCGTTTCATATTAAGTTGACGCTAGCGACATTCCATGATCGTGCGACCGACGTTTTTACAATTATTATGTGGTATTACATGAAATAATTTTCTTCAATTTTTTGACTCTCTATTTTTATAACATTCTGATGAACTATGTTATAACATACCTTGTTACAGATGGAGCATTGTTTATACGATCTAGAATTCATTTTAGCTAAGTTATATAATTTTTCTTCGTCGGTTGCGTATTGAATTGCACCACTAAGGGTTTAGGGATTCTTACACCTAACAATATTAGAAATAGAGGGATTAAATCCTAATAAAAATGATTGTAGTGCAAGGTCTTCCATGGCTGCTATTCGCCCAGGAAGCTGCTTCTTGTCGTCGCAACTATAATGTATGTCAGACTGGATGCGTATGAGAATTTGCTTGACTCTTAAGGAGTACTTTGCCACATCTTCATTTGGTAATTGTTTTGAATGTTGTAAGTCAGATAGTAAGTGTGTAGCATGCTTTTTCTCGGCGAAAGTTGACCTAAGAAATGTTTTTTAATTTGGCCATTCTGTGAATGTTTTTAGGCTATATGCAACCTGTGCTTTACCCTCTAATTGGGATAAGATGAATTTATATAAAATAATTTGTTGGTCTGAGCTAGCTTACGACATTGCATTTTCGCAATTTGTAAGGAATGCTGGGAGTGATTCTCTGTCCCCACCGTAAGGTTTGATGAATTTGGTTAAAAAGGAAAGCGTTATTTTTTCCGACATTTTATTATATTCTAACACAATTTCAATTTGAGTGATGTTAATGTTATTTAATTATGATATGCTAAATCAAATACAAAGTAAAAATATGTAAAGGCGAGTAAAATACGTTTTAAGAAACAGTGGAAATATAAAATGTAATAGTATGAACATAAAATTAAGTTACAATTATATTAAAGGATTCAGAGTCTAATTGATTTAGAAGTGCACTTTTAACTAGAATTAGGCGTTTTAATTTCTATAAAATCACGAAACACTTACAATAGAACGCCCGTGTACATTTGCATGACGCCACGTGGCGGTCGGAGTAATGTCCCTCTTGCGGTGACGACGCGTAGGATGAGCGGATGATATCGCTTGATGTGATGGGTGAGTTACGCCTGGAGATTCAATGTTCTGGAGCGGGCTCGTGCGGTGTGCCGAGACTGACCGTCGTCCTTGTGTAAAATTTTGGTTGGAGCGGGCTCGCGCTGAGGAGCGGAGGCTGACCGTAGTCCTTGTGAGAATACTGTTGGAGCGGGCTCTCGCAGAAGAGCGGAGGCTGTCCGTCGTCCTTGTGAGAATAATGTTGGAGCGGGCTCGCTCTGAAGAGCGGAGGCTGACCGTCGTCCTTGTGAGAATAATGTTGGAGCGGGCTCACGCTGAAGAGCGGAGGCTGACCGTCGTCTGTTGTAGTGGTTGACGTATTCTTAACCTTGGGACAAGTCTCACGTCGATCAGAAGACAGCGGATGGCTCAGGTTCTGGATGTATCTGTATTTCGCCAGATTTCTTCTCTGACATCCCACTTCTGACGCCAATTTGTTACACGGCCTTTCCCAAATGTCTTTTTTAAAGAACCACTTTTTCTTCACCACTAAATTTATTCACCAAATTACAGTTTTTTATGAACTTCCCAAATATTATTTTAAGATGAGAGGACAGTTTGCGGCGGAGTCCAGAACGTAATTAACTAATAGAATAAATCAAAGAAAGATGATTGAAAATGATGCTATGTGAATATGGTTATGGCTAAGCTATTTATTATGGCTAAGTTAATGGAAAATTACAGCGCGTATGGGAGATTGCTGATTAAGATTTTAGTGCTTAGTATAAAGGCTTGTAACAGTGCCCTGGTTGTACCTCTGCCTACCTCTTCGGGGATATGGGCGTGAAAATACTTACTTATTTTGATGTGTTGACAATGTGTCTATCTCCATTTTCATATATTGGGTGTACAAGAGCCTCTTTGAATACACCAGTGTAGCAGCAGAGGTTAGAAATATGCGTTATATATTATTGTATATTATTATATATTATTGTATATTATTGTATTATGGTTTTAGACCCATAACCATGTTCTCAACTTCTGCATAATCCGTTTCAATCCCGGCCATAGAATGTACTACTGAATTACTACGCAATGTACTCTACTGTACTTCCGACAATTTTTCGTAAGCTATAGCTGTATCTAAGTAAGCACTAAATCGCGTAAGCTTGGCTTTAATTGAAACTCGCTTTTTTATTAAAGTTTTATTAACTTCAGCGATGGCAAT
>NJDC01001918.1:41449-58269 GCA_002245475.1 Calephelis virginiensis | reverse complement strand
TGCTTGAAGGGGCGGCTAAAGGTAGGTGAGAGTGTGAAAAGATTTAATAAGAAGGGCCGAGTCTCCATATCCATAACTTCTGTCTTCGCAGAGAACAACATATATGAGTATGAAAAACGAGATCCGAGAACAAGCCACGTCTCCGCAATGGCAAAAGCGACAGGTTTGTGTGAATTAAGTAAGTTAATAATTTCATGTTTTATGACGAATGCTTCTGTAATTCCACTGAACGATCTGGTCCATGTTGATATAGTAAACTGTACTGTTGATTGAATTGAGATGCAACGTTGGGCGGTAAGAAATTGTCTCTTTGCTTGGAGATGTAATCAATAACTGTAGACAGAAATAATTCAATGATATTGAAATCCGAGGTAGGAGGGGAAACATTATCATTCGCAAGAGCGCAACCTATGGGAGAAGTATGCATAAAACCATTGCCAGTAATGGCTTGATGTGCTGCTCTGTCGTATCTTTTGAAGGAATATGAAGTTGAACAGACAGAGGAGAAGTGAAGTAAGACTGGGGTTGAGAAAACATGATTTTGGAGGTTTCAGCATAGGATCTCCGAGTAGTTGGGATTGGGAATCTAGATGCGGCTTCCATATACGAGATATTCTCTTGTGTCAATGTCAGTTTAATTGCTCTCTGCCTAGAGTGCTCAGGGCATGACTTGGTAATGGCGGCCTGAGCAATAAAAGCAGGAAGCTTCAGTTTCTTGTACAGAACAAGTATCACCTGTATGGGGTTGAGATCAACGGTAGCAACGAAGTTTTGACCTGCATTGAGCTTGAATATGGCCAAATCTGCAGCGTTTATTGCACTGAATGGTGGGGAAATTATAGGGCTCAACAGTAAGGGCGGTGTAGAATGAGACAATTCTTAAGGGAAGAAATTGCCCACTTAATGTCAAAACAACAACCTTTGTAGGGATTCAATTTACGACACCATCAATTATTGTTTTTCTATTGAATTGTCTAGCCTTCATTATATTCCCTTAAGGGGAAGGAAGTTGTTCTGATTCCACAAATTCTTCCATCGATAGATCTGTAGGAACATCTCTAACAACACCCATACGAGTTAGGTGAAATGAGGGAATGGATTCAGAGTAACCAGCATCAGCTAGAGCTGATACAGTCAAAAAGTTATTAGCACCTTCAGGAGAAGTAAGCTCTACCGACATCCTATTCCTTCCATTTTTTTTTACACCGTCAGCTGAAATATTTTTCATTTTATTTGAGTACAAGAATTGACCGAACTTTACCGGATCAATAACTGTGCCAGATGAAGGATCGGCTTCGGTTATAAAAACGCGTACTATAAAGGGCCTCTTATCCTCTTTTGAGTATTTTAATTTATCCTCAAGACAGGGATGCGTATAAATGGTCTGGTCTATCCATCGACTAAATGGAATTCTGTCGTTCTTGTGTAGGATATTGTGGAGGAGGGTCCGGGGGTTTAGGTGAGATTTTAACCATAGTATTGATACATAAAACACTTAACGTAACCAGAAAACAACACAACACAGATTTAAGAAACTCAATAAGACAAAAAATAATGAAAAGCACGAAAATATTGAAATTAGAATCAAAACACGTGTGTGACAATCCGTCAACCCGCAATCAAATTATTTTGAAAATTTGATAATTTGGTAATTTTTACTTTATTTTAAAAAATAATTTAATCCTAATCTGAGATAATGAGGTGAATAAATGTGCAATAGGCGTATTTGCTATTTAATAATACCAGGCGTTGAAATTAACTGTATGAGCTATACGGTTTTAATAAGACGTATTTAAAATGTACACAAACAAAATAGCTGTAATAAAACAATATAAATAATTAAATAATGACAAATATGCGAGGTAATGCGGTGAAAAATTTGTAATTGACCCGTGACTATTTTTTTTATTTAATATGACGGTTAAAATGAATTGGTGTTAATTGCACTTTTAATTAAATGAATGTGAATAAAATGACGAACAACGAAAAACGATAGTAGAAAATGCTCGTAAATGATATGGGAAGCTAATTATTTGTAATAAATTAAAATATGATATTTAAATATAGAAAAATGAAAAGGAATGAATATGGAATGATGCTGATTAATATGATAAGAGGAATTGGAACCAACTCACAGTTTATCAATTCAAATCACTCCTTATAACTTATGAGTTTGCTTCTTCTGTAGTCTTGAGATCTTAGTTTGCATGTAGCTTTCACGCTGACCTCTTCAACGTCCAATTGCCAAAAATGCAGAACTCAGGTTAAGACGACCGATTCCTAGATACGATTGAACTCCCTTTTTCCGTGTTGGTTTCTTCGGTTCAAAGTTGGTGACGAAAGGATGATGATCGCGCGTCGGTTGTCGGATCACTTGGCAGAACATTTATAAAGCGAGGAATTATGTATTGTGTTGTCCTTTCACCAGAAGCTTTCAATGCACGCGTAGTGCAAAGCTGGTTTTGTGCAACTGTCCGGGTGATTTATCAATTTCTTAAGATTGTCATAACAGAAATTTTGTTGAATATTAGGTGATACAATATTTTTCAGTAGTTTTTATTGTAATGAGTAAGATTTGTAAGATACAAGAGCTGTACGCCCGACTATGACTGCTTAACCAATGTTGAATAATGTAAGATTCCGCTAACAAATTGAATAACATTAACTTTACTATAAAAGGAATGCGTTGTCTAAGAATAATAATATTGGATAGAAAATGCCTGAGTTTACTACAAATATATTCTACTTGATTTGCCAGTTAAATAAGAATCCATAGATAAACCCAGCTAAGTATGGCTGGTTACAACTTCAATGTGTGGGCATAGACACAAGTGTGGGATATTTGCATGCAGACAGCTGTGGCTGTGTTCAATAAGATTACCTCTTTGTGTTTCCTTAGTATACGGTGACTTGATGATAAGTAACTAGTTTTTTTTTTTGCTTTCAATACCATCCCAGAATCATGTCACTATTGCGTAAGTGCATTTAGATTGGACTGCAATAAATCACATGCTTTTTGTGGCTCCCTGTGAGAGAAAATTAGTAATGCATCATCAGCATATTGCAAACAACATGTAAAATTTTTGATGCAATTGCTCATTTCATTAACATGCAATAAAAGAATAGAGAAGCTAATACTTTTTCCTTGGGCAGTACCATGGCCTAATGTCAATGAATTACTATGTATACCATCAATCTTTACAGTAGATTTTCGATTGGTCGGATAGTCTTTACACCATGTTAGTAATGGACCTTTTATTTCGCAATTATCTAACTTAGATACGAGCTGTTTGTGGTCAAATGTATCGAAAGCACTAAAAAAGTCTATCAACAAAGCCAGCTACTGCCGTCTAGCATTTCGGTGTTTATTGACTTCATCAAAAAGGCATGATAGTAACACAGTTATACTTTCCTCTGACTAAAACCTAAACTGATTACAGCTTATTATTTCATTTTTATTCTAATAGTTGTAAATTTGCTGGCATAAATACTTTTCTACCACTTTGTCCGTAGAAGACAGTAAGGTGATCGGGGGATAATTTAAACAATCATTTCGCATGCCTTTTTTAAAAACTGGTCGAATGCACCTAACTTTTAAATCTGCGGTATGTGTTCCAGAATTAACACTGCAATTAATTAGGTCTGTCAACGTCTTTGCCGATCAATTGGATATCAGATATTTTAATATTATCTGGTCCTAGAAGTTTATTTAATTTAAAATTTTGAATAATTTTATTTATATTATAAGTCGAAGCTTTATGAAGAAATATGCTACAACCAGCTGGACTGCAAAAGATATTGGGGTCCGTAAATTTAATACTACAGTTAGGTATTATCTCTTTGAAAGTGTTGTAGAAGCTCTTGGCAAAGTTATCATTATTAGATTTAGTAGTCCATCCTTGCGCATAAAACTCTTTTTAAAATGGCTGCATCAATAGATAAAAGTATCCGTCCTAATACTTGATTAATTATCTGATATACTCTTTTGGTGTTTTTAAAATTATTGTATATTTGGTTGATATAGTATTTGTTCCTCTTATTGTCTATTACCTTATGCACTATGCTTTAAATTTAATTATATTCAAGTTTCAATTTAAGATTAGTTACGTCATTCTTACATAGCTTTTTTTTGCTAGTTCTAAAATTAGCTATTCAGTGAGTGTTTGATATTCAGTGCGTGTTTGATATTCAGTGAGTGTTTGATATTCATTGAGATCAAACGCGTGTCGCCTGATCGACTTTTTCATTACAAGAAATATAGATACAAACTATTTTATTGAATCAGGCGTTACTTTGCGGAAATCCATTATAACAGATGTAAAATAAGCCTTTATTTTGCTAATTCCGCGTAAGCAGTGTAACTGTTGTGGCAAATAATCCTCCAAACGGCACAGAATGTGACAAACCTAACTGACGTTCCCACCACCCACCTCCGCGACCAGAACACAAATATAGGAAGAGCTCGGGAAACAATATAAATTATCACGTTCTTTAAATGTTACAACCCTACCTAAAGTTCCCACCTCCCACCTCCGCGATCAGATCACAAATAGAGTCCGAACACGGGAAACAAAACCACTTGTCACGTCCTTCGCCAACTTTGTCGAAGCACTCACCACAAAGAACACCAAATCGCACTCGACGTACGTTTCGCCTCTACACCGAGGCATCCTCAGGAATTCGACCATACCGTACAAACGACGACACACGAGCGTCCGTACAAACGACGACACACGAGCGTCCGTTGTTTGTACGGTACGGTCAAAAAACTTCACCAACAGAAATCTACAAAGAGTTAAAAATAAAATTAATTTAAAAAAAGTCTCCGGGCTATGATTTAATAACAGATTTAATACTAAAAAACCTTCCTAAAAAAGGAATAGTTAAGCTTACAAATCTTATTAACGCAGCATTCAGATTAAAATATGTACCTAGATTGTGGAAGGTAGCAGAAGTCATTATGATTTCTAAGCCTGACAAACCTGCTCAAGATGTTACATCTCATAGGCCCATCTCACTGCTACCAGTGATTTCTAAGTTATTTGAAAAGATTCTTCTCAAAAGGCTAAAACCCATTTTAGATGAATTTTTTTTTATCCCAGATCATCAATTTTGATTCAGGGAGCAACATTCTACCTTCGATTGTGTACACAGAATTACAAATATTATTGAAAAGTTGTAAGAAGAAAAAAAAGTTTGTTCGACAATTTTCTTGGACTTTGCGCATGCATTTGATAAAGTTTGGCATGAAGGCTTAATTTACAAGCTAAGACTTTTTATACAATTCGCAAACATTTTGTAGTCGTATATTGAAGAAAGAACATTTAGAGTAAGGCATGGAGAAGCCTACTCGAGACTTAAGGAAATTAAAGCTTGAGTGCCTCAAAGAAGTGTGGTCGGACCGATCTTGCTAATACTTTATACCTTAGATATACCGGACAAAGTAAATGGCACTATAGCAACTTTTGCTGACGACACGGCTATTATTGCTGTGGGAAGTACGCAAGAAGAAGCAACAGAAAAAGTTGAAACTGCTGTATCTAAAGTCCTGTTATTGACAAAAAAGTGGCGGGTCTAACTGAATGAAGTCAAGTCTACACGTATTAATTTTACTAACAAAAAGGTTAAAGATATACAAATTTACATCAATGAGAAAAGAGTGCAATATTCCAACACAGCTAAATACCTGGGTATGACACTCGATACAAAGCTACGCTGGAAAGCTCATGTAAAAAAGAAACGAGAAGAGTTAGTCATACGTTATAGTAATGTGTGTTGGCTGATAGGCAGACATTCGAAACTAACAATCCAAAACAATACGGACTTATGGTATACAGTTATGGGGATGTACCAAAAAAAAGCAATATACAGTGTATACAAAAGTTTCAAAACAAAGTGCTTAGATATATTGCAAATGAGGTTGCATTTGGTACATAAGAAATGATGACCTCCATCGGGATCTTAAACTGGAGTTTGTCAGTGACGTTATAAAAAAAAAGTGCAGAAGCTCATCAACATAGACTTCACCATCGTGTGAACATCGAAGCAATCCAGCTCCTCGATATCATTGTACCTGTGATATCGAGAAAGCTGAAAAGGACTAAGCCATGTGAACTAGTGTAGAGTTGTGTAGATTCACAAAGTGCTAGTGCCAAACTTAACTTAAACTAGTGGAACTTAAGTTTAGAGACACAAAGTAAAAGTTGATGGACTTATACTTAGAGACTGTAGCTTAAAAGATTAAGAGAAATTAGACTACTCATTAGTCTATAGACTAGATTGTAATGTCGAAGAAAATGCTCAGGAGAGTTTCTTATGGAGGAAAGACCGTAAAATTAGCTATTTGTTGCGTTTCTCACATAATTGAATTATATTATCATCGATCCAATGGGCTGTAGATCGTTTTCGTTTTAGTGCTTCCAAAATTTTGTTCGAGCCAGAAAAAGTTGCTGATTTATAAGCGTTGTCATAAGAGTTTTTAATAAAGTTGAAAATGTAATATAATATAATAAAGTTGATAATGTAAAATAGATGGAGAAATCATTGACTTTGTAACAGCCCAATTTACACTTTTCGAATGTTTTAAGAAAATATCATAGTTTACGTATTGTCTAATATCATCCTGAATATGCCTAGGAGTTACCTTGTTCTCATTGACGCATGCAAAAATAGTTACAGTTATGTTACAGCTAAAAACAATTATGTTACAGCTAGACAAGTAACAAAAATAGATATCAAAGTAATAGCGTCATTCTTCACCAGTTTTTCAAGAAGCTATACGTTTTTTGCATGTATTTGCCAAAGCTGTTAAAGAAATTGTTGATAAAATGTATTTTAAAGTAGTTGTAGTCCGATGAACTTTGTTTCAACCGTTCAGTTTGTTTTGAAAAATTTAAATTTTGTTTTCCCAATTATTATTTTTTACTCAAAAAGAGTGAAAAAATATTCTATTTCCTTCCTTCCCTAAATATTCTAATTTTAAATTACATCCCTGACAATTTTCAGCCAAATCAAGCTAGTCGTTCTTGAATTGAAAAATTGTGCAACTAATACGACTTTTTTTATCCTTATCCTAATAATAATATTATTGAAGCGAAAGTTTGTATGTTTGTTTGTTACTTCTTCACTCAAGGACTGTTGAACTGAAATAAAATTTGGCACACACATAGAGGGTTACTAGGAATCACATAGGATAGTTTTTATCTCAAAAAAAGTTCCTGTAGGACAATTAACGACGCGGGCAACGACGCGGGCTATAAAAATGTTACTCTGATTGTCAATGGCGGACATCTCGATTTTCATTGTGGGTCATCTGGTCCAAAACCTCTGGTCACCAACTCACATATTATCAATTAACTGTACCCACTTTTAATTTATTATATTACACTTCGATTTCTGAAAATGAAAGATTTTAAAAATTAGAACAAAATGAAATGACTAAGTATGAATACAATGCACCCTTAAATGGTTCTGTAGTTGATTAACCATAACCAACCATAGATAAGTAGCTTAGTAGCAAGAAATATCACTTTCACAAGCAAAATACAATTGTGTTTATCACAGTATTTGTTTGAATTACAATGTTATGAATGCGATTTTTGAATATCTAAAAAAAATATTTTATTTAACTATTTTCCCCTTAAATAAAAAGTTAAATGGAGAGACAAACATTTTACGGTTTGGGAAATTTTGCCTTTAGAAATAATGGTTATTTGTGCGGGGGGCGGATGTGTTGGTGAAACAGATGGGACTATATGTATAAGATGCGACGGGAAAGAAAAAGGAGAAGCTGGAATGATTGCTCTTAACCTTTTTTGTAATTTTGATTAGTTGCGGTGTTGGCTCTTACACGGCCAGGATGCTGCGCGACGTGGTGTCAACAAAGACAGGTGCACAACACTATGATCAAAGAGTGAAGTAACTGTCCATAAAGGACTATGATTTTAAATAGCACAGTGTAGTAGATAAAAAGGTAAAAATTAGTGTTTATTCTTAAGTAAATTAATGTAATGGTTCATTCAGTTTTAATGTTTTATTATTATTCAACACGAGAGTTTTTACTGAGTCTCGATAGGGAAAGAAATTATGTCAGTCATTATATAAGAATTAACAAACAAACAACAAAGCTTTTTGCCCCAGACAACAATGTATTTATAAAAAAAAACCTTCAAAGGTTTTTTTATTATATTTACTCTAAGGATATATGTGCAGTGACTGAAGACTGCACATATTGGGATAGGAATAATGGCCCTAAAGTAAAATCAAGACTTTAATTATCTAGAGCCCTTCGTAAGTTCAATAAGAGGTGTAAGTATAACGATCTTAAGGTCATAATATATAGGTCTCTGATATGATAAACACTAATAAAATACAATAACAGTATACAGATGTTGTAGATATTTGTAGAGACATAGTGATTCAATGTATGTGTGGTGCGTGTAACCCGCAGCGAGGACAGCACGCTCGGTGCTGGATCGCAGTTTAAGGTGATGTCACCAGCTGTGGTGCAATTGATTGTAAGTCACGGGGCCGGGACACGTGAGGGGATCTGGATTCTGTCACCCGCTCCCGTCGGCCCTTACAGCATGAGATTAGGTTGAACGGGAGACATGGGACAATTCGATAAATGCTACAATTTGGTAACAAAAAGAAAGCCAAAGGAATGAAAAAAGTATATTAGATGAAATGAATATATTACGATTCTGACACAATTTACTAATAGGAATATCTGACATCATATAACTACAGGTCATGCTCTTCTGTAAGTTTTGTTAAGATTTATCACTGGCTAAATTGACCAAATCGAAACATCTTGAAGACCTGCATATACAGGGTTGTCAGCTTCATTTGGCAACATACCTCGACTCAAAATATCCATATCTCTCATATTAATCGGTTATACAGTGAATATAACTTAAAGATTACGATACACCGTTAATAAATATAATATTACTACTTTCTGACGTTGAAGAATTCTCGTTATTGATCTCAGGTCCCGTCAGGGCGGTTTGGTAATTTTTCCCCTGAGTGATATGGCGTGGGAACGTGCTTATACAGCGTTATATTACATAGATGTAGAAAGAAGCGGCCTGTATAAAATGTCACTGCCCTGTTTTTGTGAACGGCCTCTTTGGGCCTGGGTCCGCAGGAGCTGGACTGCTACCGGCGCTGTCTGGGCTGCGTCCGGGACTCAAACTCTGGATTCTCGTCTGGCCCATACGTATCAGGAGTGGGAAGAAGGGTAATCGGTCTGTAGCTGGCTGGTCTTCAAACGGATTCAGCGTTTTTATATTGAATTTATTGAGTTAAGTTCCTTGACAGTGGCGGATACATGAAGCAAGAACCTCGTGTAGTTCCAAACTTGTTAAAAAGGGTTTGAAGTAAGGTTTTGTTTTGTTTTCTTTCAGATGAAGAAATCTGCGACAGTAAGCTATGACTCTTGTAAGTCGTTGTAGTAAAGAGAATCGATTCCAAATTTTATCGAGATTATTGTTGGCTATATTTGTCGTTATGTGAGTTTTAATCCCCTTTTGTTTCAAATCATTTTGTGGCAAGTTTGGTCTTTTAAAATTGAAGTGGTGTTTTTTAAGCCATGTAGGAACATGAAGCCACATACCATTTTCTAGTGATTCTGTAGGATTACAACCTCTTGACGCTGTGTCTGCACGATTTTGAGTGGATGCTATATGTGACCATTGTCTATTGTCAAACCTTGAAAGAATTTCTAATGTCCTGCTACCGATAAATGCTGTCCACCGGCTTAGGTGACTGCTTAGCCATGATAGTACTGCCACTGTAGTAGTGGAATCTGTCCGTCCGTAAACTTTATGTTGATTAATATTTAATGTGATGGCTACCTCTGTCAGTAACTTGGCAAGTAAGACTGTTCCCATCAACTCAAGACGAGGAATAGAGACCTGCATCGTTAGAGCCACCTTAGTTTTTGCTGTAAGCAGATTAACGTGAACATTGTCAGTTGCATAAATAATTAGCAAGTATACTACTGCAGCGTAGGCAGTGTTGAAAGCATCCAATCCATCCAATCCATGCAGTTCCATACATACGTCATCTGTTTTAGCTGATACCCACCGCGGTATGGATATTCTATCTAAGTTTGTTAAATTATTTCGGTAAGTGTTCAATTTTTCCAATAATTCATCAGGTGTCTCCTCATCCTAATCAATGCCAGCTAATCACAACTTCTAAATCATCACCTTAGCTAATACAATAACAGGGTACAACCCATCCTAAAGGGTCGAACAAACGAGATATTTCAGAAATCACTCGAGGCATCTTCACGTCTAGCTTCAAGAGGTAAGCAGAAGTACAATCAGAGCATCCACGAGGCCATGACTAGCCGAAGACACTAAGTTTTATAATGTGATGGGGTCAAGCCAACAGAACACATATCCAATCACGAGCACATTTACTTTTATGAGTGGTCACCATTGGTCAAAATTCGACCACAATAAATTTTAATATCTTGTTGATAAGAACGCCATCTTCATTTCTTGAGACCAACTACTTTGTTTCCTGATTAGTTAATGCGCCATCTGTGATCTTGTATCGTTATCATCAATATATTTGTTTGTGTGTCAAATGGTAGTACGTGTAATATTTTATTTTTTGAATCAATCAACTTTATAAACATTATAATTAAAAAATATTAGTTTTCTGCACTTCTCCTACACATAAACTATAAATATTTAAGTTTTTGCTTCACGTATTAATATATGGATTAGAAAATTGAAGATAAACATGGAGAAGAGGTCAAAACGCCAAGAAGTCAAGTATGACACCCGACCGTTAGACCAGAGAGAAGACTGACAAAAATATTGTAATTTTAAAACAATCAACTTGTGTCCCGCAACTATACATGGTCCTGTACCAAACTGGGATTCATTCCTTCAAGTTTCATTATACGTGTTTATTCAATTATCGGAGCGTAGTAAAACTGCAAAAAAACCGACTTCTATTTCAATACGTAAATAATCTCTGTAAACAAAAATTTAGTATATTTTTCGATTTCCCAGCGATTTCATCATCGGTTCTAGACGTGCTGGCAATGGGGCCTACTTGGAAGTATAGTTTTAATATTTAAATAATGCGCTTCGGCTATATTCGTCAAGCTTCGGAAATCCGAATGTATTTTAACGTTTAAGTGCTGTCTTTCCCGTCTCACAGACACCGCACTTCGATTTTGGTGTGTTATTCAATGTACGTGGGCTCTACCCACCCGCCGCCCTCAGTACTTTCATACAATACAGGAAGGTATCGATCAGTGGCTGTTGCGCTAACGCCGCGTGTTCTGTGTTTCCATGGTGGGCTCCAGCCGTCTATTGGACGTCAGGTCAGCAGTTACGCATATTTTATCAACCGTCTATTACTCGTCAGCACATTAGTAACGTTTTATTTGCCATAGTGTCTGACATTCGTCATCCCATGCATTAAGTTATTGATTTTTTTTTTAAACGAATCCTCGGCCATCTACTTGTTCCTTTTCTTTCGAAACAATTGAAAAAAATAAGGAGTTTCACCTCCAAAGAAATCTAAAATCCATCTGGATAACAAAATAACTTCAGCTTCTTAGCAGATTTCAGCTGCTGTGACGACAGTGTGGTCGATCCAAACTTTTTATTTAGACTGAACACATTTTGGATTCAAAACAAAGTGGTGATGAAATGCTAATGCAACTTTCTCAAGATATACTACAACTATCATGGCACGACATATCGTTACATTGTACACTATCGCCTCTGTGGTCTAACGGTCCCACGGTTACAGTTCACTTCTTGAGTTTCGGTTCGATGCCCGGGTTGAACAACAAAAAAATTAGAAATTGTGCATTTTCTAACAATAATGACGTTGCCCGGGTTTGGACATTTGCCCGGTTTGCGGTATTCTTGCCACCTATCACATTGTGGAACTTAGTGTCTCCGACTAGTCGAAGGTGCCCTGGTTGTGCCTCTGCCTATCTCTTAAAGGATATGAGCTTGCAGATACCATGTCACGACAACATTGCAACTACTAATTACTAATTACAGAATTGTTCCGGAAAAAGAGTAAATTTAAGTGTTGTGATTTTTTTATTCTAAGCGATTCCCGTTTTCTAAATGGTATTTTTATGTTGTTCAGTTTGTAAAAAAGATATAATATAACATATTATACAACACTGATTAAGGCCCAAAAAATGTCACTTCCTAAACTTAGAATTGACAATTGTGATTTTGATGATCTCTAAATAAATGTAATTATTGCTATTTGTTTTATTTTATTTCGCATTCCCTTTAGGTTTATTACCAAAAAATAGATCTAATCAGTAATACTATTTAAAAATAAACACCTAAAACAAAATTTTAGACACATATAAAGTCTGATAAAAAAAACTACGTCTTTTAGACGTAACCACAGTGTTTATGTCTTACATAGGGCAGGACAGCAGCTAAAGGTTAAAGATATATATATATAGAGTTGTAATTACATAATTAACCATTTCGCTTCAATTTAGATTAGGTCAGCCAATTTAAAAATTGAAGTATAAAGTGTAAAAAGTGTAAGGCCGAAGCGCATAATATAATTAGTAGTACTGTATGGCACTTTCAAATAAAAAAAGGAATTTTTAACATGGTTAAAAAATGACGAAGAAATCGATTAAAATAAGGATAAAGCATTTTCACGCCTATACCCCCTAAGGCGTAAGCAGAGGCACAACCAGGGCACCCACGACTAGCCGAAGACACTAAGTCGCACAATGTGATAGGTGGCAAGCCTATCGTCAACTGGGCACATATCCAATCCCGAGCAACATTTTTTTTATTAGGAAATTGAAAAATCCAATTTTCTTTCTTGTTGCCCGACCCGGGATTCGAACTCGGGACCTCGTGCAGTCAAGTACAACAACTGAACCGCTAGACCACAGAGGCGATTATAAATAACAATAAAAACGTGTGTGTGTACTCATGTACGCACGTAAGAAGTTATACTTCATGCGGTGCTTCTGACAACACCCTTAAGACATTGAAGTCGACACTCAAAATGTATTTCCCATAGGTGCATTCTCCATATAGAATATCGCAAAATGCCACCAAGTAAAGTAAGGGAATGGGACTTTTCTCGCTTGAAGGGACTTATTCAAGTGTTAGTCAAGACAAGTCAAGACTTATAGTTCAAACTCATTCAAACTACTCATATCGCGTGCTGCGTTTAGTAGCACCTTGGGCTCACAGTTCAGCCTGCGGCCTTACTGTGAGCTCGTGGTGCTTCTGTCTACTTCTTTAGACATTTAAATCGATACTCAAATAGAGTTTTTCAAATAAGAGCTAAGCCTCTATATTTAATCTTGAAAATAGCACCAAGTTAAATTAATAATGGTGAAGTCGTTTCTCGCTTGTAAGAACTTATTCGAGTGTATTTAGAGGTCATACTCACTCAAACTCCTCATATCGCGTGCTGCGCCTTAGCACCTTGTGCTCACAGAGTTAGAGTAGCACCTTGTAGCTCACGGTTCGGCCTGCGGCCTCACTGTGAGCGTTGCGGTGTTTTAATCTTAAAAAAATAGAATTAAGCGGAAATAGGTTTTTATCTGCGGCCATTTTGTTTTTGCTAATTTGATTTTTTTTAATGAGGCTCTTGTAATTGCCACTTGAGCTCTATAAAGTAGCATTGTCTCGAACTCGCTACTTGTTTTCGTTTCGACAGGCCGTTGTCAAAGTTTTGTCCAGCTTGAGAAAGTTAAAGGTTTGTTATGCATTTATTATTTTAAGAACAAAATTTATCCGATGACACGAAACTTTTTACTCAATCGTAGCTGTAGCAGATTTTCTGCAATAACTTCTGGTCCCCATCTTGGATTTTAAAATAGCTGCCAAATTCGGGATCCGCACCCTCGTTAATGTCTCAAATGACACCAATATGGTTATTTTATGAAAAGGGTACGAAAATAGCAATTTTTCAGAAAGTTTTGTTTTGGATGTCAGCCATTTTGTGTTCTAAATTTTCAACTTTTTTTTTAATTTCTAGTAATTGCCACCTAAGCTTTAAATAGTGGTAGTGTCTCAGACTCGCTACGCTTTTTCGTTAAAGCTGGCCTCTGGTCATTTTTTACCAGGTACTGGTAGCAGAGCAAAAATTTTATAGTTCTTACTTTTTAATTAAGCTTTATCTAAGAGTTCATAAGGATTTACTCTAAGTATAACATACAGGTTTTTCAGTAATAACTTCCGGTAGCCATCTTGGACTTCAATATGGCTGCCAAATTCAGAATCAGCACCCCCGATTATGTCGCAAACGACACCCATATGGAGTATATCTATAACGGTTCAAAATCCTAAAAATTGTTAAAAACCGATTGTTGTATGGCGGCCATCTTGTTTTTTGCCATTTTGATTTTTTTTCATAACTTCTGGTAATTGCTACCTGGGCTCTACAAACTGGCTTCATGACCGATCCTCCTTGTTTTTTCGTTTAGGCTGGCCGTCACCTAATTTTTTTCCAGATCATGGTAGATCAGATGTTATAATTTATTTATTACTTTAAAAATTTATGCTATCCTATACAAAAACAACTTTTACGCTAGGACTGCCGTGGTGGTTTTTCAAAATTCACTTGCGGTCGCCATCTTGGATTTGAAAATTAATAAAATATTCGAAATCCCCGCCCCCGATTACCCCTTAAAAGTCGTGTTTGGCAACTTGACCCGAAACTTTCAAAAATTCTAAAAAATAAAACAAAATGGCTGCCATCTTGAAAAAAATTAAAAATCCATAAAACGCCCTGGCAACACTGAGCAATATTTACTATGAAAGTAAATCTCCATCTCAAACCGTTAAAAATCTACAGCCTTTTTAAATTTGTATGGCGGCCATCTTTTTTCCGCCATTTTGATTTTTTTTCTTAAAAATTAAAGAAATTTTGTGTAACCGACCAATAACTTCTGAGGAAGCAACTTTCTAACTCTAACGGTTCGGACGCAATAAAAAATAAAAAGGTTCGCAACTAACTTTAGGATGTTGCTTTTTTCTGTCAGTAGCAACTAACTGCAGACTGTCACATTTATCTGTCGGTGTGCGCGCGCATCGTAAAAATTCACTTTCATCATTTTTCCCAATCGTGCCAAAAGAAGTATAACTTCAAATATAAGAAGTACTTATTTCAAACAAGTGGTCCATATTGATATCACTTTTTCTTTTAAATATGTGAAATTTAATAGCAATGTTAATTAAAATAGTTGTAAAATCTAAATAAATAAATAAAAACCAAATTGACTCACATTAATATAAGTAATTAAATTTAAATTACATTGCACTAAAATAAACCAAATAAAGCTATAAAATTAATCCAAAATGCTTCTGATATTTATACAAATAACAACTAATGTTAACATAAAAAATGTAGAGAAGTCATACTAATTATCTCCTTATTTCTTTCAAAGTCGGATGCTTGACGGCGCTCCATTCAGGTCAATATTATCATAATAACTTTTAAACTATTCGTCCAATTTACTTGGTTTCAAATAAAAAGTTAATCTACATTAACTACTAGAAACGGCTAATGTATCAATTTCGAATTTACTCCAAAAATAAATCGCAAAAATATCTTCAATTAAATGAATTCATATATCCCAACTATGGATTTAATGGCTTCCACATAGAAGGTAGGATGCTGTCACGTCAAAAGAAATTTTCCGACTTAATACTTGACTTGATATTTATCGTATTATTACTTCCAAATTATAAAAGAAATATTTATAAATCGTAGCCTTTGTGCTATTCTGATGTATAAACTTAATCACAGTAAAGTGTAATCTTAATTCGTAAGTAGTTTTTTTCTTAAAAGAGTAACAAACAATTTACTACTACTTTTAGGATAGTAATATTTCTATGGATATGTTATAAGGACAAATTGAAACATTTTCGCATTAATGACATTATTCGAACGACGAAATTATTTAACAAGTTAATATTGAATTAATTTGACTTGTAATAATATTTGAATGTATAAAGTCACGCTTTCTCCTTCGATCCTTCGTTTTGTCTCATTACATTTACTAGTAATAGTAATTTTTACCAACACTTTACGTAATACGCTGTTTTTATCCGACAGCAACAAACATCAATCACTTCAAAATATACGAAAGTCCACAAATAGTAGAGACAGACAACCATTGTTTTAATGAGTTTAGCCGCCGTCGTAAATACAATATCATTAACGGTGAGCAGAGTTAAAGTCTGAGTGTTTTTTAAACGCGGCGCCATTGCTGAAGCACTCAGCTAAATTATCATCCTCTCGTACCCATCGTAAAAGTTCCGCAGCGAGTTATAGCCTGCAACACCTGCCTAATGTGTTTTGTGGGAAAAGATGCCGAGGAAAAATCAAGTTTTATAAGCTTTTAAGTTCTATTTTCTCAAAAATAATACAAAATTATAACATTGCCTGTCTTCAAAGAGAAAATACATTAACAACCCCATTCTTTATTTATAGTGGCGATAGCCGGTGGTTTTATTCACATTTATTGCTAGGTTGGATGGATGTAGGTACCCGGGGAGACCAAGGCTAACATTTCACGATCAGATCAATCGGATATTATCCGAGGGTGGTGTCAAGAGTCTCCGAAACCGGCGTGTTTGTATGAAAAGGGTTATGAATGTGAAGGAAGCAAGACAGGTTTGTCAGGATCGAGAGGTCTGGCACTCGATACTCTCTGCCTATCCCATAAGGGACTAGGCGTGAAGATATATATATATATATATATTGCTAGGTACTGATATCATCATCGTCGGCGAAAGACAGAGTCCAGAATTATCCTTTTTTATCTTGGTTAT
>NJDC01001918.1:28130-41404 GCA_002245475.1 Calephelis virginiensis | reverse complement strand
TTGTATGAAAAGGGTTATGAATGTGAAGGAAGCAAGACAGGTTTGTCAGGATCGAGAGGTCTGGCACTCGATACTCTCTGCCTACCCCATAAGGGACTTGGCGTGAAGATATATATATATATATTGCTAGGTACTGATATCATCATCGTCGGCGAAAGACAGAGTCCAGAATTATCCTTTTTTATCTTGGTTATCCCTTTTGCTCTTATTTAATTGTCGTAGGATATTTTTCTTTATTCTTAATTCAATAAAATGTGCTTTTATTTTTTGATAGAAATATCTAAGATGGAAAATTTTTAATTTTGTTGATTATTGCCATAACATGTTTTCTTGTTGTCTTAAATGTAAATTGGAATAAAGTTGACTTAGGTGATTTCAGTGATAGTTCTCTCGGACAGAAAGTATGTTCTTAAATTTATGTATACGTTTTTTTGTGTTCTCATATAAATGAATAAAGCTTCTTAAAACCTTAAATAGAACGGAAGACCAGTTTCACGTTGTCAGGCGTGACTTCAATATGAGTTTCTAATATTTGACGCTGATGAAACGGTTGGTATAACGGTTGGTATTCGAAACTATGATATGTTATATTCCCCTTCGCCTTTTTTTAGACTGTGTCTGCAAATTTTAACCTAGATCAAAATACAACAGCATTCTCCACAAAATATCTCGATATCATCTTCGAGCCACTGCTAAGTTTCAGGCTACCTACAGAATATATTTAAACTTGGTAAATTAGTTTAAGTTTTTTGAACTTCGCATGCAGCAACTAGTAGGCTTGTCATAAAAAATGGTCTACTAAGATTATAACTATGTGGGGCGATGTGCATGGCGATGGGACAAAATGAAATTTTACTTAAAGAAGAGTGGGCGCAAAGCGCCGTTGTAATATTCGGTGATTGACTTTTGTTTTGTTATGCCCCGATTCACTTTTATTAATTGGCTGAATATAAACCTGTATGTTCATTTTCACAACTCGCGAAACTGCAAATTGACTGAAAACATATTATACAAAATGTAAATAGCATTAATAAATATACATCTGTAACTTATGTAGAAACTGAAAATTTCATTAAATTTTTAGTACTCCTAAAATTTAAAAAAATCGAATCATCCGATGAAACCTACATCTAATTTAGCTAAGAACTATCTCCATCATATCTGCTTTCAAACTAAAACTCACTCGAATTTTTTAGAGTAAAAACTAGCATACGAGCGAGTAGGGAGCTCAATTCTACTTTCCACTGATGGGAAATCGTCACCACTGCCTAACGAAATCTGCAACAACAAGAGTTAGCGGGAAATACGATTAATATAATATATTATACCAATTTATCAAATCTCTTTTTAAAAACCCCTAGCACTTTTTGTTTGACTGTTCGTATGAATAAAGTGCGCGAGTTAATACACAGTAACGTGTGTACGATGAATAAGGTGTCATAGATATCCAAGCGTCAAGGTGGTGTGGACGGAAGCCTTCAGTTCACCGTTGTGTAAAGGCGAAATGTAGATGATAGGCGATTTTGAATAGTTTATTAAAAATCTACCCATATTTTTAGATTGTTCCATTCATTCAAAAGTTATGATGCCAAAAACAGACACACTCACACACACTAAAACGTGCATACCGAAACATCTAACTTAAAAAATACCTCTTATTCCATTGGAAGTTCAAAATGATATCCTGGTCGCATACGGAGCATCGTGTGCTTGTTCGCTTGCCCGGACTTTATAACAAAAAACTAGTTATTACTAGTAGCCCACCCCGGCTTTGCACGGTAACGAAATATACGTATAAACCTTTCTCTTAAATTACTTCATCTATTTAAAAAAACCATATCGAAATCAGTTGCGTAGTTTTAAAGATTTAAGCACACAAACGGACCTAAGAATAGAGGAAGCGACTTTGTTTTATACTATGTAGAGATCCTTAACATTGAATGCATCTAAATACTTATGTTAATAATAATTCATACACGCTCACATACACTTACTCGCAATAAGAAGCGAACACACAGACACATATTCACTAACTCATGAACTCACTATATCAAATGCTCATTCACTCATTCACTCACACATGCTCCACGCTCATTCAATCCCACGCTCCGACACCTATACATGTATAGGTATCAATACACATACATGTATATCCTTTCGCATACAAAAATCTCTAACAGAAGTTTTTAAATCTAGAAAATACTTTTAAGTTGAATTAGAATCAAATGTCGTTAAAAAAGCTTAAAAACATAGATTTTTTCAAGTCTTTTCAAGTCTCAAGTGTTGCTATAAATTCATTCAGATCAAAATGAAAAATGGTATCTTTTTGTGAACGGAACGATATCGAAAACATTACTTAGTTAAGTTTAATTAAAATTAAAAAAATTAAGACAGCAGCGTCAGCCAAATATTCAAGCGATAGGAACGATCGCTCTAGGGCACGTTTCATGATTTTTTTTCTAAATTATTTTCTAATGAATAAGGAATGCTTAATGGATTTAAATATACGTGAAAATACTCAAAGAGTAAAACAGTAATAGCAATGGCAGAAATCACTACCTAAATTTATCACTGCCACTGGCTACTCTGCAGCTCAGCCAGTTTCTGTTAGAAAAATACATTCACGATTTGACTTATCTAATTTAAACTCAACGTCGTCACTTGATTATCTGTGTAGTATATGTTAATAGCAAATAATTTGCGTAGATTAACAATTTTAACGGCAATAACAAACAAACATTTACAATTCGTGATACGGTACTGTTTCAGAGTTTTAAAAAAGGACATACTTGGAAACACGGAGCTATAATTAAAAAAAGAAATATGCCGTGCAAAAGATGGAGCAGTTCTTTTCTGAAGGTTCTAAAACCGAGTAATTCTTTTTAAAGGTTCCAAAAAATCAGCACAATGTGCCGACTACTTTCTTCAATCAAAAGTGATCAGTGATTTGTCCAAAGCATACAATTGCGTAAGCCACGACATATCGACCAGGAAACACTATGAATTTAGAAGTAAGTAAGACACTCGATCTTCTTATTTCTTATTTAATGGCAGGATTCACAAAGTTGTGATTGATGGTAAAAAATCCACTGCTGCTGCTATTACGATTGGTATATCCCAGGTAGCTTATTTTACTACGTAAGAGATAAACATGAAATCGTATTGTTTGCGGATGACACGTCTTCACTCATTTAAAGTGAAAATACAATTGAGTAAGTATGACGAAACGAACAATGCGATTTCAAAAGTCGTACACTAGTTTAATACAAATGATTTTGTTTTTAATAAAAATAAATAAATATATAAAATTTTCAATTCCGAAAGTGAGGCAAAACGATACCAATATAATTAATGGTAACAAGCTGGACCTTGTAGATTCTATTACGTTTTTAGGAATAACAATTTATAAAAAAATTGCAGTGGGACCCGCACATTAATAAATTTGCAATAAGGTTAAGCCGGACAGCGTATGCTGTTAAAAAAGTTAGACATTTATCTATTGTAAAAACGCTACAATGGTTTAGTCAGTTATTTTCACAGTATCATGACGAATGCAATTCCTCTTTGGGGGAGTTCTGCGGAAGTAATTACTATGTTTACTTTACAAAAGAGAGCCATAAAAGCAATTTTTAACCTAAGCCCAAGAATTTCCTTGGGAGAAAAATTAAAAGAAATTAAAATTCTAACCGTAGTATCCTAGTATATCTTTGAAATTTTACTATAAATTCAAGTTCATTTAAAAGAAATTGTGATAATATGCTCTGTGTCAACTCTGTGAAAACGAGACACAAGTACAGTACAGGTTATTTTTATTCCTTGTATTGACACTATCAACTATCAGGGTAAACCACTCTTTCATGGGCTAATGTATACAGTCTTACAATAAAATTCCTAGTTATTTGAAAGACTTTCGAATTAATAAATTTAAGAAATATGTTAAAGTGAAATTATTTGAAAAATGTTATTGTACCAGTGCTGAATATTAAGCTGATAGGAATGCTTACGATTATTTTTTTCCTATGCCAATATCTAATATATATAATGTAAATATTATCACATTGATTCTAATGTACTTAAATATTTTAAAGTAAGAGAAAAGACAAGCCCGTTGAGTTTCTTTTCGGATCGGAAGAAAATCCGACAAGACACTCAACGGGTGTATCCGGTGGTATATGTAGTGTTATATAGACGCGTCACAAGTGCCTGTTGTAGGTTAACGTGAAACAAAGATATTTTTGATTTGATTTGTAATGTTGCAATGCGAAAAGTTGAACTTATTTCATGCATAATGCTGTTGTAGTTCAACATCAAAAGTTAACAGAAATAAAATAATACTACTTTAAAAAACGATACAAAAACATAAAATTGTTAAGCATGGTGCTGTACATATCACACATAAACTCGACATGTAGACGACCACTCCCAAAAATGGTGGATAGATTGCTGCTGATGTAAATGACAAGAATATGATGTAGATAAAGGGTTGAAGTAGAAGTTCAGCAACAAATGGGAAAGGTCTTTGAGCATTTCATAAGTTTTATAATATGTAAAAAAAATCAAAAATGGTATAAACTCCTTATAAATAGAAAAAAAAACGGAAAACTTGTGAGTTTGTTCGTTCCTTTGTTGCTGTGTCATGTGATAAATACTACGCCAATTTTAAACTGATATTATTATTTGAAGAAGATGAATTCGAATTCTCATAAACCATGGTTCATTAAATTTGCCATTAAGTTGTTGATAAGTTACCACAATTTAAAATAAGCAAGACAAATAAGATATAAAATACATTTTATGAGACAATTAGACAAAACTTCACAAACGAACAAGTCTTTTTAAATATTATTATAACATAGATTACAGGTTTAATTGTAGGATGGTTATCTCATTTATAAGAAAAGCTGGGATTGATAACTCAAGCTAAAATTTCGACATAATGTTCCCTGACCTTTTCGATTTAGAACAAAATTCATCTCTGGCGAATTGTGATTATGTTTGTGCCGGCGGCTGCCAAGTTCCCGTATTCAGATCGTTTATGTCGGCTAGCACGTGCGGGCTACAGAGAGCACCAGCTCCCTTGTCACATCGTGACATTTTTCTAAGCAATTAGCTAATTGCGATAAAGGCTCAGTCCTTTTTCTAGCGATTCATACTATAGTACTAGTATAGCGATCGGTCGAACATTGTTACTCCTGAAACTTAATACCAGTTTGTGTAGGAAAAATTAAAATGCTTATTAAATTTAATGTTTACATATATAATAATTAAAGTGATATTTTTGAAGTCTTATCAAATATGAATGAAGTCAATTCTCCTGTTAAGTGAAGATAACCATTTTCAACCCCCTACGCAAAACGAGAGGAGTTTTCAGTTGTCTCAGTCTGTAGCATCATAATAATTACTGAGCAACAGATTTAAAATGTTTTTTTTTTGTGGTTTAGACGAACTTTAAAGATGACGAAATAGAACACTGTAACTTCTAAAGATTGATCTACAATCCACCTCCCAGTTTAATCTTTAGGTCTTTGTCATCAAATCCTCGTCATCACAAAGTATGAACAGATCTAGTTAAGGCGAATTGAATGAATCCGAAGTTGATGGGTTTACCAGTAGACATTACAGCTCTTCTCTTATCTTAAAGCTCCATCATCAGATCCGCTAAGTTGTACCAGCACTCGTTAGCATTTCAACTTGTAGGTGTCACATATGCTTAAAAGTGAAATAAATAACTATAGCGCTTCGAATATCTATTTCAATGTTCACGAATTAGCTGCAAATGACATGATAACTTTGAAGCCCTAGACAAATCACCATTAACTATATCTTAGAACCATCTTGATCAAGTCAGCTGTTAAATAAAAAAAGAATTAAAATCCTTCCCTTCTCTTAAAAGGTATGATGCCACAGACAATGATACACACACACACACACACACACACGCTCACAGACACCTCAAATTTATAACAACCCTTTGTTTTCCGTTTGGGGTTATAAATAAAATAATTTGGTAGAATTCCATTCTTCAACAAATTTCCCGGGTAGTAATCTAAAGAGTTGCGCGTGCGCTTGTTTGCTGTCTTGTTACATCAAAAAATTTACTTAAGCTTAAATATAAACTTGTGTCAAATATGGACCGATTTCTGACATATTTTTGATGCAATCCCGACTTGCTGTAGACATGTCTCATTTATAAGGGTCATTTGGGTGACGATTTTTTGAGAAATTGAGGGATGCTCCTGAATTGAGAGGCAAGCTAAAATTTTTAACCTACTCTGAAAAGGAGGCTATCGATATATATATAAATCGCAGACGACTTCTTGCGTCTTTTCATATTCGATACTTATTGCATCCCATACTTTTTGTACGATTTAAATGTGTCTATGAGCGAATATTGTTACTTTATTGCATAATAAAGTCTTGGCCGTAAGGATATTATGATTAAACATGGCATGCTGATATTCGATTTTGAATAATTCTCGGTCACGTTGAAAGTCCGCCGATACTAGTACTCATGTGGCACACTGTATATTGTCGTATGTATCTTGTGCATAGTGCGATCTTATTACGTCCATTCGTACTGGTAACTAAGGGGGGCCGCGCATACTGTCGTATATATCTCGTGCACTGTGGTTTCTTTTGTATGTCCGTCTTTAACAGAAACAATGTGGCACGCTGTATACTTTCGTCGATATAACTCATAATTTCTGCCTTTCTTTGGACGTCCGTTTATAACAGTAACCTTGTGACACATTTTATATTATTATTGTGCATTATACTCACTTTTAATGGCCATTTACTTTTTAACATGGACTTATTTATTCTCGTGTTATTTAAGCCAAATCACCATGGAAACTTCAAGTAATTTTTTCTGTCCATCAAAAATAACATTCGATTTAAATTAGTGCTAGTTTTTGTATAAATAGACACCAGGTGCTGTGTCAGAACATTGAAGAAAGTACAGTACACGTAAAAATTGGTTAATTGAATTGGTAGCTTTGAAAACAAATTAAACGTGTTTTTGTTAACTTAATTTGGATCATGCAGTCGAGCTAATGCGCACATACAATGCTGCTATAGCATATTTCCTATAATTTCTTATCCGCGTGGAGCGGTACACATAAAAATTAAGTAAATGAAGGTAGCTTTAGTATCTTCAGATTAACTTTTAAATAGTTACTAGGAGGAGTGACACGAAATGAAAGGAAATAAGTGTAGGCTGCAGTAGCTAGAGACAACTTTTTGTATAGGTACGAGGACGAGTGGCGCAAAGTAAGAGTAAGTACGATGTTGGCAGCTATAGTGTCTTGAGTGACATTATCGTTTTAAGGTGCCCCTTTTTTCAGAAAATATAAGAGTTACAGTTAAAACTTGAAAGTTAGATGTATTCTGAGTGCCACATTACGATTTTTACACAAAAACATAAAAAGTAATAAATTTTTGGGGTTCCCCACACTCAGAACTAAAACTCAAAAATATTTTTTTCAACAAAACCCATATGTGTGGGATCTCTATGGATAGATTTTCAAAAACGACACTGAAGTTTCTTATATATTGTTTTTCTAAACTGAATAGTTAACGCGAGAGACACTTCCAAAGGGGTAAAATGTTTCCCTCTGGAACTACTAAAATAAGAGAATGATAAAACTAAGAAAATTATGTGTACATGTACATTACACGCAAGCGGCTTATCTGATGGAAAATTATTGCTGCTGCCCATGAACAGCAATATCAGGGCCAGTTACGATTTCATGCTTTTAGGAATGTGTTTGTTTTTTTCTTGAAGGTCTCCAAGTCGTAATATTTCAAAAATTTTATAACCTTGTAGTGCAAGGAAGGATACGTGTATGGAAACGCACAGTAATTAAAAGCCCATAGTCAAGGTGATGGGAATGAAATTTAGAGTTTTGAAGAAATGTGCCCGTATAAATCCCTTTTAGAACGCAGGTGAGTGCGTTATATGTCAGAAAGTGGGTATAAATCCAAATATCTTCTTCGTGCAGTCAAAGGCTGACTAGTAATAGGTGTAAAAGCTTTTACGGGGTGAAAGAATAGCTCATTTGCAGTCAAATAATATAATGTGTACCCTATCCAAAAACCAATACTTTTGGAGTTATTAATTTTATTAATAATTTTGAAGAAATTCCCAAATTTTGTACAAACAAAATCGATTATTTTTTTTAATCAGTTATTAAAACTAAATTAATAAATTATGTAAGATCAATATTTTTTCTATGTGAGTTAATTAGCAGTCATCGCTTAGAGAGTAAAACTTTTAATTTATGTTTTTTGAAATTCGTGATTATAAGAAATAAGAATATAAATTTTAGTTTTATTAAATCGTATATCAAAATTTTATTAACAAAAAATGCGTAAAAATTGCGTAAATAAATGCCTGATTTAAACACCTATCCGACAAGGTGTAATATGGTACATAAAAGTCAGCATTAATATTCTAAAAAAGTATTTCTTTTGTGGAATCTCTATTGTAATCGTTAAAAGTATTTGTTTTGTGATATCTGTAGTAAAATTGTTTACATTTTTTTTTCTCATCAGCTGGCGGTTCTTTTTACAGTTAAGGGCATTTGAGGAAGCCTTCCGAATGCAATTGAGATAAAACAAATGTCAAATCAAACTTGAATAATAATGAATAATTTAAAATAATATTTAATTTAGATCTTGCTCAAACTGATGACCACGATTTCTTATACAAGCACGAAACCTTTTTCTTAAATCTGACCGTGTGACTCGCCCTGTGAGCTCTTCTCTTATTTTGTCTTAACTTAATTCTTCCAGTCGATTCGGTATAGAAAAGAAATGCTAAAGAGGACAACGATATCTACGTTTGCACGCATAACTAATTATTTTTAAATGTCATGTTGAATTTTGTTAACTAATACATATTACACATTGCATTCCACAAGATATTACTCAGAATGTTTAACAATATGCTCGCACGTTTTACAACAAAAACAAAATGGTCATAAAAGGGCCGGTCTCTACTTCTATGAATCTTAACAGTTTGAAGTTTCCTGGTTTATTACTTAGTGTTTTTTATAAAAACGTTAAGCGCTGAAAGTACGTTATTATACCTTGTCGGATATATGTTTAAATCAGGCACTCATTTATGCAATTTGTACGCATTTCTCAATAATAAAATTTTGAAATACAATTAATTAAAACTAAAATTACCAGTAATAGTCTTTTTTTTTATAATCACGACTTTCAAAAAATATAAATTAAAAGGTTTACACCTTTAAGTTAAAGTTAAATTACATAAAACAATTATTGATCTTACACTATTTTATTAATTTCGTTTTAGTAACTGATTAAAAAAAATAATCGTTTTTTTTTTTAACAAAATCGGGAATTTCTTGAATAATATTCAAAAATTAATAACTCCAAAAGTATTGGTTTTTGGATAGGGTTCACCCTGTATTATTTGACTCCAAATGAGCTGTGCTTTCACCTCGTGAAAGCTTTTACACCTTTTACCGGTCAGTCTATAAAACATTACGGAAACTCCCTTCTTGGCATGGGTAATAAATAGATAGATCGCTAACAATCCGAGTTGTCCAATGCTAGATGGGGAAACTTTGGAGCTCCTGTTACTAGCTCACAATACCTGAGCTGATACCCTTTAATCGAATACATTACGTGTGCCCACGAAGGTAGGACTCAAACAAAGAAACGGACTGGAGACATACATTTATGAAACGAAGAATACCGAGCAAGACGTCAAAGTCAACAGATACGAACGGATTAGTAAAATTTAAAAGAATCAATATAGTAAGGCATATATCATCAGTAACTTTTATCAAAGCAGGGACCGTACTATGTCCTGTATGGAAATCCGACTGATAGCAGATCATTACTACTCAAGTAAACGGACAGTTGTTTGTGGACAATATATTCTAAAACCTTAGATAGGGCTATTTGAGGGGGTACTTTGGGAAGAGGAATGATATGGGCAATTTTCCATTAGGAAGGAACGACAATGCAGGTGAAAGAAACGTCAAAAATATGGGTTAAAATATAAATAAATAAAAATAAATAAATAAAATAAAAGGCAATAACTCTGTTAGTAATTCATATTTTTAAAGAAAAAAAACACTTGTACTGTTTTACTTATCACTTATAATTTATAATTTATTTATGAGTTTAAGTTTTAGCCCTGATGATGCTGTATAAGCGAAACCGGTAGGCTACTAATTACAAAGTACCTAATAAATTATAAGTGATAAGTAAAACAGTACAAGTGTTTTTTTCTTTAAAAATATGAATATTTGGAAGTTTTACCAAGCGCCGACGATGGAAAATATCAAATCTGTTAGTAATAATGATATCATACGTGACCAAATATTATCATTGCAAGTACCAGAAGAGGAAATACTATTTACGTATTTTGCTAATTCAGATTCAGTAACTTCTTTAAAGACAAATGGAGAAATCGAAGGAATAGGTAAATCAGCTAAGTAGGGCAATATTTCAGATTTTAAGTGAGGATATAGAGCAAGGGGAGGAAAGGAAAGGTGTGCATTAAGATTATTACGATCCATGTCAGACACAGCAGAATTAGCAACTTTCCCAACGCCAAGCGTCTTCAGAAATTGCCAGACATATTTCGTAGATATCTTTATGGTGAGAATTTTGTCATGAGCGTGTGCAGAGATTTTGCGGGGATTCATATTGAACATAATTAATGTCATTATGATGCTTAGAATAGCGGGATTTAGCTTTATTACGTTTCGCCATAAGACATTTAATTTTGTTCATGAGCCATGGAACTGGTCTTTGCTTAATTTTACCTGAAATAAAGGAATCATGTATATTGTATAAATTTAGTAAAAAAAGAGTTTAACGGACCGTTAAGTCCAGAGAAGAAGAATTTAATAGAAATAACCAGTCCAACTCCAGACAATCCCTCTTCAATTTCTCTCACTCAATGCTATTGAAACATCTACGCAACGAAATAATAGATTTAACTTTAGGAGGTCTGACTTTTACCGACAAATAAAAGAGATCATGATGTGAAAAACAAGAGGTTAATTGACCATATGTCTGGACCAAATTAAATTATTGGCTTAAATATAAATCGAGAATAAATATGTTCATGTTAAAAAGATATATGACCGATGGAACACAATATATTGATAATGCTAGTCGGGTGTTAAAGTCACACTTTAACCGGTCGGTGGTTGTTCAAGGAAGGTATGTAGGTCCAATAAAGTTCGTTCATCTTAATGGTTAACGACATACCAAAGGTAATTCTAAAAAAGACTACGAAAAGTTGCAGTGTGATACAGATCGGGTTGTCAAATGGAGCAAAGATAACTCATTGAAATTTCAAATGCATTATTATTACTTTAAAAATTTAAAGTATAATGTAGATCGGCTACATCATACTTCAATTTTTTTACAGTCTTTAACGTATTTTATGGGTCGTGATATTCTAAGGTCATCAGCAAACAGTAAGCGTCTTGAGTTTTAAATTACCTTTGGTAGGTTGTCAATCATTAGCATGTACTCAAATCGCTTTGTAGAATTAGCCTAGAGCTGGTAAAGGATGGCATTAACACCAGACCAGCTTAATTAACATATTGTGTTCTACCGGTCATGTAGCTGGCGAAAAATTTTAACAGGTGCGGTGTGAATCCAAATTCCGCAAGTTTTTTTTAAACGTATGTCTTTTTGTGCTAAATTGAATAAAGTTTTTATGAAATCGAAGTATGCTGCGTCAATTTGACCACCACCGTCTACATCCGGAATAATGTCCGCCATATACCTTAAAAGATTGCCTGATGGTAGGTATTTCGAGCTGTTGTAAATTGTGCTAAGCGTCTGACAATTTAGCATCAGCCCGTGTTAAAAGTTATGTGCGTATCGTTGACTCCAATGCCTTCGCTGGTGCAGAGAGGATTGCAAGAGACATGTACTCTTTTTCTCATTACATTCATTTTTTAGTATTGTAACTACACTACCATCTTTCCATAGGCCAGGATACGAAGTCTAGGGTTTTCAAATAAATTTTACTGAATGCGATGCCTGTGCCCATCCTATGCCTATTGTTGGTATAGGCTACACAAAATAGGTAAAAGGTCTGCAAGGATAATGAGATTTGGCACTCGATACTCTCTGCCTTCTTTGTTATGGATTTGGCGTGAAGATAATACGCGTGTATGTACAAGGTAATAGTACTAACATTCTAATAGATGTCAGTTGTTTTAATAAATGTTATAATAGATGTCCGAGTTTAGTACACGTGCTTGAAAAATATAATTTTATTGGGCTATGCAAGATTGCGGTAAGAGCGTTTTATTTTAATACATCATACGACCAACACTTCACCCCTTCGGGCCTCAATTCATTACGATAGCGTATCCCGTTTTAACATTATTAAGCAAATAGTATGGACGCAAATAAATGTTAGATTTAAATTGAAAAAAACTTTTGTAATATACGCGTCGAAACCCATATAATCGTCAAAACCAATGCAGTACCAAAACTTCGGCCCTTCGGGCCTCAATGACCTTCGATCACGTATCCCAATATTACATTATTAAGCAAATACTGTGGACGCAAATAAATGTTAGGTTTGACATGAAAAAAACTTGTAATATATGCGCTGGAACCAATATAATCGGCAAAAACAATGTAACATATACGTACCATAATATATGCGCGCAGGTGGCGTATTCCAAATTCTGAGCGGCAAATGCATAAACTAATAAATACGCCGATTTTCAACCCTGTGTTGCAATAACGTCCTAGCCAATTTTTCGTCACAGCATTGTACCGATCATACGACGCCTCCTCACCAAATTGAAGGGTCGGTCAATGTTGCGTCCGTATACAGGACGCAATAAGTCAGCATCATCGGTAAAAGTCGCCATTTGTGAATATAATGAGCAGAAGAATACACGTCTCTCGCAATCCTCTCTGCACCAGCGAAGGCATTGCTGTCAGCGATACATAAGTGGCTTTTTACACGGGTTGATGCTACATTGTCAGACGCTTAGCACATATTTACAACAGCTCGTCATCTCAACAGGCAATCTTTTAAGACGGACATTATTCCGGATGTAGAAGTTGTTCAAGTTATCAGTCTGATATATGAATACGATAAAAACTAAAGTAGAGGTGTTTGAAATACTCGTAATTTAAGAGTTTTAGTTGATGATGTAGTGTTTGAGCAAGTGAGTGAAATTGTATATCTTGGTTGTACTTTTAGCAAGTATGTAGAAAGGAGAGTGTGTGCGTGGAATAGTGTGGATGGA
>NJDC01001918.1:11639-22717 GCA_002245475.1 Calephelis virginiensis | reverse complement strand
AGGAATAGAATGTTCCAGAATTCCGTTCCCGAATTGTATAAAAACGCGGACCGGGAATCGGGGTTTCATTCGCGATCGGTCCTTCAGAAAAACCACTGGGAACGCTCAAGAACTGGAAGAAACTCCCAGTGAATAGTGAACATTCTGCGCCTCGCTCTCGACCCTGCAAACGTGTAACCGTGTGTTTTATTTCCCAAAAATCTCTCCAGACGGTATTATCAATCCGTAAAAGCCCTAGGTAATCTATCCGCCTCAAGAAGGTTAGGCATTCGGATTGCTAGTGATTAAAAGTGAGTTATACTCTTCTATAGTATACCGAACGTCTGTACGAAGTACCTCAATTGTCTGCTTCCAAGCCAAAAACTGTTCTTTATCAAAATCTATATTATTAGAAGAACGAGAAAGATACATTACGTACATTACGTACATTTCTTGCCAACTCTTAAACAATTCATTACGTTTTATTTGTAAAAGCATTAACCTTTTCTCTGAAACACTGGGTTTCTTAAGTTTATCTTTATCCTCTGTACTAGAGATTATGAATTAGGTATATTATAAAAATAATAAAACGTAGCGAATCTAACTTTAAATTAGTGACTAAACAATAAATAACCCATAGGTAACTAATTTACAAATATATGAGTACTTCTTGTATTAAATTGGCGGCAAAATAATATAATATACAGTAAACCAATTTAGTAGGTATGAGAGGAACACTATGAGTCTAGGCGTGGTGAATATCTCTAGTAGATCGACAAAGCGGTAAATATATACAAGTCTAGTATAAACAAGAAATGAAAATTTGTCTTTCTACTAGGGTGTTAAATACGTTTTCATATGTAAACACAATAATATATATTGTACGATGTGAATCTACAACATTAGAATATAACGTGAAATACAAATACCAAAATACGATTATAATAACAATTTTAGTTGTAATTTTGCGATAAGTTTCTTAAGCGGCTAAATAAAGCGGGTAGAAATATAGGAATTTGTCGCAATCGAACGTAAGGATTTCGGAAGGATAATATTAACAGGGAAAAAAAGGAAATACAGCGGTAACAACTATTATTAAAGCAGAAATTTACATTTATAACGGACACAACTTCTGATTTCGATTCCGATTAAATTTTAGCATTTTTCCTGTACTTGAAAAAAGCCGAATTTTTTTAAAGAAATGAAATAGCTCCATTCAGGACTTAGACCTGCACTTTTCTTCTATCATCGACGAATGCTATAACCATTATACCTAACGAAGATTCAAATCATGTAGCTGCGATGCTTAAAAATGAGCTGCAAATGATTTGATGACCTTGAATGCCTGGACAGATTTCCAGAAACTTTAGCCGAGAACCATCTCGATCACGTAAGCTTTGACACAGTGTAACGAAATAGAATCGTGACATTACCCAAATAATTAATATCCCAACTAATAATAAAATTTCCTCATAGTATTTACTAATTATAATGGTAATATCAAATAATATGAAATTATAAATTAAATAAATCACTCAGCGACATCTGTCTCGTAACAAAGGAAAGCTCACTAAATCAATAACTATCTAAAATAAATACTAGCGTAGTCGCGACCTCTATGAGCAATTAGTCCAACTACCTCGTTGGCTAGTTGGCTAAAATCCCCTAGCGACAAATAGAGGAACTAATATTCGTATGCCCTTAACCACTTCCCGTTTACTAATTATCCACGAAGCTTCTAGAACGTTCTACTACGAAAGTATAAATATAACCCACAGAGCGACGCCAAGTCACTCACTAGCGGGCCTCTGAAACGTCGTATTCCTGCCCGAAGATAATTAGAAAACAAAAGAAAGTGTTAGTGCATTATACCCGATAATTAGGTGAGTTCTTATATATTCCCTATTCAATACTTAATCGAATATTTCTTTACAGCTATAAGCGAGTGATTAGAAGCCTAGCAAACAAAGATTAAGCTTGTCGCTAAATTTGTTTTTATTTATTATTTTCAATTAATGTGTATGAACGCGCGCTAAGCTTGTTCCTTTTACCTATTGAGTAAAATTAATGTTATTAGTGTAACTATAATGACCGATGTTGCTAACCGTCTGCTCGCCGACACCAAAGATTGCTATCAGACCAAAGATTGTCAGTAGTCAATAATCATTAATAAAAGCAAACGAAGGTAGCCAATTGTGGTAATCACATGGCCGCAACATGTCCAGCGGGAGGACCTGTAATACCCTGCCCTGGTACTGTCGTTGCCTAGCGCTGTCGTCTGTCTGACGACAGTGTCTTAGTGGAGTTGTCATAACTTCCAGGGTCCACAGTACCGACCGGAAGTCGACCGACCGTTGTACAAGGGCCAGACGAGCTCCCAGAGTTTGAGTCCTGGTCGCAGTCTAGGCAGCGCCGGTAGTAGTCCAATCCTGCGGACCTAGGCCAAGGAGGCCTTTCTCGGAATCAGACCTTTTGTATAGGCCGCCTCTCTCCACACCTATGTAAACAACGCTGCATAGTGTATAAGCACGTACCCACGCCATACCAGCTCAGGGGAAAATTACCTACCCGTCCTG
Organism: Calephelis virginiensis; assembly: GCA_002245475.1. NCBI lineage: Eukaryota > Metazoa > Arthropoda > Insecta > Lepidoptera > Riodinidae > Calephelis > Calephelis virginiensis. The sequence goes on along the minus strand of NJDC01001918.1, from coordinate 20,162 downwards.
AGCGGACCTGAGTTCTGATTGGTGAGGGAAGGCGTCGAAGCGTCCCATTGCCTCAACCGCTGAGGCCTACTACAGCAGTCCTTCGTGCTTCGTCGACGAAAGCCTTAGAGACCATCGTATCCGACAACTTATTTTTTTAATGTTCACTAGTGTAGTAGCAAACTACAAAGGCCAGCTAATGAAATAGTTAGTTTGAGGTAAAATAATATTGCAAACGTAGATGATTTACGTATTTAATCAAAGTCAGTTTTCTTGAGTTTCATTGCGCTTAAATTATATTTCAAACGTTAATACAATATCAGTTAGAATGGTTTTCAGTTGTAGACAAGAAAGAAGGAAGATTTTTATGTGATTGGTCAGTGAACAGGCGTACTAGTTTTTGATGATTTTTGATGTTACAGGTGCATCGCTTTTTTGCAGCTGTGTTCTTACAGATTTGTTGTGCAAGTCTACCGGTCTAACCCTACTCTCCAAACTGGAGCTTATCAGAGTCAGAGAAAATAGATAAGGCGGTGTATCCCTACCCGGGCAAGTAGCTGCATAGCGCTCTACCACCAGTGGTCTTCTTGGTAATGGCCTATATTAAATAAAAAAAAATAAACAGTTCTCATCTATTACTAGCTGCCTGGCAAGCAGGCAGATGGTCTATTTTACTCAGGGGACCCGGACCATCACGGATATCGGATTACTACGAGAAGAAATGTAAGTTCGTTCTAAAATTGCAACCGTAGAATTATAAGATTTTTTTTGTTTTTTGTCTCTGTCTGTCTGCTTAATTGATTCCCGATCCCGCAAAATTAGTTGAACGAGTTTTAATGAAATAATAATATTGTATGTACTTCCGATCGACGTCATACACTATGTCTGAAGGTTTCCGTTAAAATTCGGTGAAATTTTCTTTACTGTAATTAATATAAACTCTGTTTTACCCGATTCCGTAAAAAGTAAGCAGTTTTTATTTTAAGATTTGAACAGCTGCAGAAGAGTGAAATTAGTAGATGTATTAAACATTTAAAAAAACAGATCAAGGTCACTAAATATAAGCTGAAACTTAGTATATTATCCAGGCCTCGATTCCAGCCAACTCTTAATTTGGCTGGTGGGTACCCGAAATTCTGTGAAAAATTAAAAGTTAACTTTTGTCCCGTTTCCTTAAAGTATGTTTGCACAATAGATAAGAGTCTAAATGCAAAATTGTAGGTATGTTTAAATCGTTTCTACAATATTGAATTGAAACTTTATCAATTTCATACTTTAGAAAGTACCATTCCGCAAAATTTAAATTATCTAAAGACTTAGATCATTGAATGTGGGAATGCGTATGGGTGAGTTCGTATGCGTCTGTGTGTGCGTGTGTATGCGAGTGCAAGCGCGGGTTCGTGCTGTTACACTGGACCTTGGGATTTAAGTTTTAAAAAAGAATTTTATTTGAACACTTCTATATTTACTTTAAATACAATTATTCAAAACAAAAGAACTGGTAGAATTGGTAAGGATATAGTATAGGAGTTGTCTGGTAGGATTCTGAACAGAGACTGACTGGGTATCGCTATGGGAATGGAAGGAGGGCCAAAAGTGCTAGTGAAGCATTTTTGGGGATTTTGTTGGCGGAGCACTGAAGTAAGCCTTTTAGCCTACAGTTCAGGGCTATAACAGCCCCCCGTTCAAGAGTAAACTTCAGGGTTGAAGTGAAGTTTACGGAAATAGGAATGGATTTAGTAAGTAATTGGAGGTTGACCTATAGGGCAGGGTTAGGATAAGGAACTAGTACAATTTACACATCTTATAAAGTAAAATAGCTAAGTATCAATTACATTATAAACTTAAAATTAGGAATAGAGTGAAGTTAATTACATTGTTATAAAAGTATATTTGTTAAGCGTTTGGCTTAACAAATATACTATATAATAGTAAAATTTATGGAAATAGTAAAAGTACATTGAAATAGTAAAGCAAAAATTGAAATAGTAAAAGTGAAAATTATTATAAGTTTTAAAAAATAAAAAAATGGATTATTTTAATGCGGGTGAAACCGCGGGCAATGCCTAGTATAATTATAGGGTTATACCTTTGTACGTATTTTAGGAGCAGAGGTTTCAATATCAACGTCGGTTTGTTTGTTTATATTAATATCGGAGAGTTGGTTTGTTTCACTTGCGTCTTTATTATTAATTCTCTTAAGAACTTTTAAGAGTTTAGAATTTCCTTTGGATTTATATAACTTGGTATACAATTTAAAAATAATAACACATATTATTATTACAACAAAAATAATAGATAATACAGAGTAATGTGCCCCATATTTTATTATATGAGGTTGATTAATAATTTTATTTAATTCCTTTAATAAAGGTTGATCAAAATTATTTCGTTTCAAATTTATATTTTCTAAATCTATGTTTTGAATATTCATATGGGGTACATTATCAACAGTTTCCTTAAATTTATCGAAATTGCAACAAGAATCATCTATTAGATTAAAATTAGAATAACTTATTTTGGGTAAAGTTATGTTAAATACATTATCATCAGTATAGAGTTTCGTACTTCTACAGTAGGCTGAACAATGCAGAGGAATATTCACAATACTAGTACCGACGATATTCTTCTCTATTAATTCGGAGTTAATACAATCTATAGAGAGTTTAGTAGACTTGGACTGAACAAAAATCCAGCGGTTGTTTATAAAAGGCTTACATATGTCTAATTGTCCATGTAAGAACTCTGTTTTGCCTTGGTCTGGTACGGTTGTTAAAACCTTTGATAATATTTCGCTTTCACATGATGGATGCGAGCTCAGTGGGTAAATATTCATTATGCTACAGATGTACTCATAGACGTTGGCATTTTTACACTTTTGCAAGGAATCCAGGTTTGTAAAATGCGTTTTGTCCTTTGTTATAGCGGTGTATTTCTTGGCAGGTATAATTACGCTAAATGAGTCTGGTCTTTCTACATGGTGTGGTACAGGTAAGGGTATGTTATGATAAAGGTAGAGCTCTTGTGACGTTACAAGTGGTATTTTTAAGACAAACACAATTTTATGATTTAAGTAATAACATCTTAAAGTTGATATGTTCAAAATATAATGAATAGATTTAATATCTAAATTTAAAGCTAATTCTAAATTATTAGGTATATGTCGGTAGTTATTGACAAGCTCTTGGTATAATTGATAAGGTGTTAAAATAGAAGGATGTAGAATATTAGAGTTGCAAAATAAAATGGCATTTATTATATCTTCCAGTTGGAAAGATACACTAAGTGTAGAAGTTTCTAAACTGTTTAGAATTGAATTTATTTCTAAAGATAGTGCTAGATTATTTTATATAATCGTCAAATTTTTGAACTTTAGAGTGAGCTTGTCGATAGCTTTAATTAAACTATCTTCATTAAGTTTAACTTATGAATAGTATCATTGAACACTGATATTGGTTACTACATCTACTGTAGATGTAGTAACCAATATATTTTCTTTAATTAATGAAGCTAGTTTTTGATTAATATTTTGTACAGTATTAATAGCATTGTCATATTTATAGGTATCATTCTCGTCTAAAACACCAAAGATATGTTTAAATACAGTTCCGACTCCTCCAAACCATGCATGTTTTACTCGGTTATCTATGAGATGAGCAATAGAAGAGAATTGATTATTAATATCGTGATAACGAGCTGTAAGTGGCTCCAACATGTTGTGGCATTCTGGGTTATTAGTTTGCCTACACATGAACCTAATAGTTCCTAGTATCGAATTTATGTTTTCGATATGGGTTGGAATATGTGATATATCAATAGGAGTCAATACATTTAGATGACCATTGATGATTTTTAATTTACCCATGTAATCAAAGTAAATGCCCGAGCTTGAAGTTATAGTTAGAGATCTACCTTTAAATAAGTTTAAAAAATCTATAAAAGCAAAACTATGTCAAAAAGGCTATTATACGGTCTCAGAGTATTTGGAAGATGAACATGCTTGGGGATAGAGTTTTCAATCTCCCACTAAAATTTGTAATGTGATTTGTTGTACCTTTTATTTAAGTTAAAGTAAGATTGTAATTTATATTTTTAATCTAGTTTATACTAGTATTGTAATTATTATTATTGAAAAAAAGACAAGCCCGCTGAGTTTCTTTCGCCGATCTTCTCAGTGTGTGGCCGCGATTCCAATCCGGTGGTAGTTTAAGAAAAAATGTCGACGCGCACAAATACCACTTGTATGGTCAAAGTGAATAAAGATTACTCTGATTCTGATTCTGATTCTGATTCTATAGTTTGCACGATATCTTGGGCTGCCATTGCATAAGCGTAATTGCAAAGAGCGAGACTGAAATAAGAAAATTAACTAATAATGATCTTGTATATGTCATGTACAAAATAATTGTACATCTGTAAATAAGGACGTAGAAGTAAAATTAATAGTAAACTCATGTAAAATATAGTATCTAAAATGACGTAAAGGTTTAGCATATAAAATAATGTAAAAAAATAGCATAGCGTAGGAGCTCTCTCTTTGAGCTAGTTTCACCTTATTAAAATGGTGAATTACATGACGTCGGTTAATTAGTAGTGTAAGGGAGTTTCTCCCGTTTATCTTTACTACTTTATACGGGCCCTTCCAAATTGGGGATAGAGCTTTGCGAAGTCGTAAGTGATTTTTGAGGTAGACAAGATCACCAACTTTGTAAGTTACGGATTTTGTATGAGAGTATCGTAATCGATGTTGTAGCATTTTGATATAATCAGAGTAAGTAGTATTAGGTGAGTCGTATACGGAGTTTGGAATAAATGGTTTGTGTCCAAAAACGAGTTCGTGAGGAGTGAAGTTAGTTGTCGAATGAATTGTGGTATTATAGGCTAACATAGCCGTGTAAACATACCGAGGCCAGTTGTCCTGATTTTCATTCACGTAGGACTTTAAATACTCCTTCAGAGTAGAGTAAGAGCGCTCGAGCGCACCCTGAGTTTGAGGATGGTACGGAGAGGACCAGAATTGTTTAATCTTAAGGAAAGAGCAGGTTTCTTTGAACATTTCTGCGGTGAAATTTGTACCTTGGTCAGTGAGTATAGTTTTTGGTATTCCGAAAAGGGAGATGAAATGTAGAAGACAGTCTGCGGTTTCTTCGGCTGTGGTACTTCGAATAGGATATGCTGTAGAATATTTAGTTAGGTCGTCTTGTAATGTAAGTATGAATTTTGTTTTCGCGATGCCAGATTCAGGAAGTGGGCCTACAATATCTAATGAGAGTCGTTCAAAGGGTGCAGTAGCAGTGCTGGTTATTTGCATTGGTGCTTTATTTATCTGACGCAATGCTTTATTTGTTTGGCAAAAGGGGCACTTTTTATATAGGCTTCAATATCACTGCGCATGTTTTTCCAGTAAAATTGTTCCCTAATTTTGGAATACATTCTAGAAGAACCAGAGTGACCAGCAGCAGGTATATCATGGTTATCATAGAGGATCTTTTTTATTTCAGAATGAGTCGGGTAAATAATGTTATTATGATATAAGTTGACTACTATATTTGTGTCGTGAAATAGAAATGTGAGCAAAATGTATATTTTGATAAATGATAAACTTTCGAAAGGATTTTTAAAATCTGAGATTGCTATTTCTTTACAGTTAATTGATACTAAATAGTTTCTTAAGGGTCTGAAATACTTCTGGATATGAAGTCAGGTCGAAGTGATGAACTTTAGTATATATTAAATAAACACTCATATTATTGAATTGACTTTTTTCGTATGAGTATAATTGTTTTTCGCTGTAGAGTATGTCTTTCGGATTCTCAAAATTTGCTTATTACATCTTGGACGTAACGATTAGACTCATCTAAGTCCAATGAAGTTGGTGTCACAATTGTATCACAACGACACTTCAACAAAGATTGATTGTGTTCTAAAATTTGAGTGTTAAAAATGTTGTCTTTTTTCGAAAACTCTTTCAAGAAAGTTGAGTAGTCTGCAGGTGTCGTAGAGTTGGGATTTTGTATTTCAGGATTTAGAGAATTCGTAGTTTCAGGATTTGGGAGATTCGGTATTTCAGGATTCGGAGTATATATCGTTTCAGGATTTAGAAGATTCGGTGTTTCAGGATTCGGGGAAGTTGTCGTTTCAGGATTTGGTAGAATTAGGTCATCGAGAGTTATAAGGTCGGAAGATGGTTGAGTTTCAAAATTTTCTACGATAGGATTGGGAGAGAGATCTGCTAAAGGATCTAAAGGCTCTATTTCATCTTCGTGAAATGATGCTGGTGAAATAAGTAATTCCATAAGATCTTTGTCATAGTTGTATTGGTTTTCGTCATTTGCGGAATTGGGATAAGGAATGACTGGATTGTCAGGAAATCGGGACAGTGCATCAGCTACAGAGTTTAATTTGCCCTTGCGATATATAATTTCGTACTTGAATTCTTCCAGTTTTAAGCGCCATCTTTGTAGTTTGCTACTCGGATCTTTATGATTAAATAACCATCGGAGAGGCCGATGGTCGGTAACAATTTGAAATTTTCTATCATACAGGTAGGGACGGAATGTTTTACAACCAAACAGAATTGCTAGTAACTCTTTTTCTGTGGTGCTATAGTTGCACTCACTTTTGTTTAATGTGCGGTATCCGAATGCGATTGGTTTGACTTGGCCAATCGGACCCTGGGATAAGACAGCACCGATTGCGTGATTTGAGGCATCACTGGTTAATACAAAGGGCTTTGTAAAGTCGGCATAGCAGAGGATTGTAGCAGAGGTAAGTTTGTTTTTAATGAGTCAAAGGCCAGTTGCTGAGGATTTTCCCACTTAAAGGGTATATCTTTCTTTAACAGGTTTGTTAGAGGCTTTGCTAACTTTGAGAAATCAGGGATGAAACGGCGATAATAAGAGGCCAGTCCCAGGAATGACTTAATGTCTTTTGGAGAATTAGGAATAGGAAACTGTGAGACGGCTTTGATGTTTTCAGGATTCGGTTTAACTCCATTTTCAGTAATGATGTGACCCAGATAAGCGACTTCACGCCTAAGGAACTCACATTTATCGGGCTGGAGTTTTAAGTTGAACTGACGTAACGTTTTGAAGACTTCGGAAAGGTTTTGAATTTGGGATTTGAGATCGTAGGAGTATATGACTATATCATCGAGATAAACGAAGCAGCGGATTCCCTGTAAGCCAGAGAGTGCGGTATTCATTAAACGTTGAAAAGTTGCCGGGGCAATTTTCAGCCCAAATGGCATCCGGGTAAATTGGTAATGGCCTAGAGGGATATTGAAAGCGGTTTTGGGTGCATCGTCAGGATTTAAAGGAATTTGATGGAATCCAGAAGCAAGATCTAGAGTGGAGAAGTATTTACTATTGCCAAGCTGATCGAGGATTTCATTGATTTAAGGAATTGGGTAAGTGTCTCCTATCGTAATGTCATTTAACTTGCGGTAGTCAATGACTACGCGCCGTTTTTGCTGGCCAGAGGCATCCAATTTTTTGGGAACCACCCAAATACCAAGGGGACATAGAAGGTTCTGTTATACCTTGTTCTAACATCACGTTCATTTGTTTGTTAACTTCTTTCTTATGGATTTCAGGGAAACGGTATGATTTAGTATGTATAGGTGTGTCAGTATTTGTTTTAATGTCATGTCTAATTGAATTGGTATAAGTTAGCTTTTCACCAGGTAAATGGAAAATGTCTGAGTATTCTAAACATACATCGTAAAGGGCATTAATTTCTTCATTATTCAGGTGAGAGACACGGAGTTGGCTAAGGACAGTTTTTGTGCGGTTATAAGAATCAATTTGCTGATTTCGGTTAATATGATTTATAGGGTAACTAGGTAAGATTTCAGGATTATCTTCTATATCGAGGGGATAAGTTTTAAATTGCGATTGGAAGTTAAGGTTACTGGGGAATCAGAAATATTTATGACGGACACATTAACTCTATTATTAGATTTAACACAAGTTAGGCAGTTAGCTAGTATAATTTCATCTGATGTGAATTGATCTAAGATATATTCTTCTTTCACCTCAGGATTAAGTACGGAGTATTCAATTACCATTTCTGTTCTAGGAGGAACGATATAAGAAGGGTCAGAAAATTGAAGTTTTGTCTCTATGTTATTTATGAGTAGTGTAGCTTGAGTTTAATCGATGCTACAGCCAAATTCATTAAGTAAATCGGAGCCAATAATACCGTCATATGGGAGTCTAATGTCATCAACGACATGGAATTTATGCGAAATATTAAGGCGTTTTGAAATAAATAATTTTAATTGAAAATGTCCAATAGTTTGCGAACACTGATCAGTAGGATCTATTCCTTTCAATTTGATAGGTTCGTTTTTAAGTTTCAAGTTTGGAAATTGGATGCACGAATATTTTATTAGGCTTGCAACTGAACCGGAGTCGATGAGAAGAGACAGTGGATTATTGCTTATAGGGGTTTTAATGGATATATGTGGTAGTGAAGTTTTTGCAGGGTTTGTAGTGATCTCGTATATAGGGTATGATTCAAGATTTGGTTTGGATTCAGTGG
>NJDC01001917.1:277024-293656 GCA_002245475.1 Calephelis virginiensis | reverse complement strand
ATAATGCCGTCAGATGCCTCCGCTATTTCCGAGTCATATGAGTACTCGGAACCAGCAGCAGCATCTTGGGCACAATTATACATATCTCCATAAAATTCACTCCATTGTTTCAACACGTCATGCGTGCTTGTAAGAATATCACCACTCTTAGACTTAATTCTATTCATTCTGAAGGTAGACGAACAACTCCGAGACTTCTTCACCTCCCTCCAAAAAAGTTTGGTGTTCATCTCGAAGTTGTTAGCCAACCTCTCTTCTAGTTTCATACTTACCCTTTCACGCTTCTCTTTCACTAAGTGTTATCTTTCATACTGTCATTCGACTGCAAACATGCTACATAGTCTAGCCAAGCTTTCTTCTTTCTTTCAACTGAGGCTTTTACCTCCTCATCCCACCATGCGTCACCATTCATAGACTTGTGCATCTTTGCACTCCCACATACGTCTTTCGCAACATCAACCATACTATCTTTCAAAACATTCGAACAGTCATCCACGTCCAAGTCCGGTAGGCACACACTATTCAGCCTGTCTTGGACTTGACTCTCATACATACTTCCTACACTCGGGTCTTGCAACTTTTCACTCTTAATCCTTTCAAGATAATAATCCTTTAATAGATGAATAGCAGAACTTTAAATGACTTTTTGATCAGGCTCTCTCTCTCTCAGTCTCTTTAGTTCAGCAACTCGCCTCTAGGTGCTATTGGTTGTATCGAGAAAAGTAAGTTTACCGACTACCTTATCCTCCAAACCGGGACATGTCAACAACAAGCGCTGCCGTTATTTCAGCATTAATAGGTGCACCGCATAGGTCTACCACCTTTTTTTTTATGATACTGGAAGGCAAACAAGCAGACGGATTTTCTTGATGGTAAGAAATTCACGGCGCCTAGAGACACCAAAGGTGGTAATGGTGCGTTGCCAACCTGAAGCCGGGATGTTAGGCCTCGAGCAAAAGTAGCTTTACCCGCTACCTTACCCTCCAAACGGGAACACGTCATGACGTATTGGCGGCAGGAATAGGTAAGGCGGTGGTACCAATCCGAGTGAGTCCCTGCGAAACTCTACCACATATTCAGATGTCACTGTGTTAGCGACGATAAGCTATGCTCGGCTTTTACGAGCTGCCTGGCATGAAGGTAGATGGTCTATTCTGCAAAGGAGCCCGGAACATCACGGGTAAAAACGGGGGGTGCCGCGCAGTTAGGAATGCACCGCAGAAAAATCCGCCGTGATGCGTGTGTGCGTTGCTCCATACAAAATGTATGGAAGTGATCTAGAAGGATTATTTCGCTGCGATGCGCCACGTCCCGGCCTGACCAAATGTGCGTTATAGTTATGTTGTCAATAATATAATTATTTATCTGCTCGTTTATGACTAGATTTTACCAGCAATTTCATTTGTATTGACTGTGAAAAATCAACAATTTTTATGTGGGCTGATAAGAATTAAATTGAACAAGGTTAGCAAGTAACCTCCCAGGCAGTTTGTTGAAGGCAAACCGATAATCTATTATATTACTGACACTGAAATATATAATACGGGAGTACTGCTAGAACTAAATCTGGTGGTTATTCACTGCCTACTACATGTCCCATTAAGGAAAGGAAGATAGATTGTAACTCATCATTTTGTTATTTGTCCATAGTGTACTTGCCTTGCCTATGACCATGAATAGAGTATATGCCTATGAATAAAAAGTAATAGACAACTATTTTAAAAATAACAAATCAATCCAATGTAATATAATATATGTGTACATATATATAAAATAGGAATGTTCTTTATGTGAAATTTGTAAGCGACAAGTACAAATAAATAAATAAACACAAATTGGTCTAACAAATGGACTACCAAATTAAGCAATTTATATGCTTGTTATAATATACTAAATGACCCAGCCAACTTTGCTGTGGCTAATGTTTTAATTTAAATTAAAATAATATTGTGACTGATAAGATCTGGTATTAAACTATTATCTATAAACATTATATTATTGAATAGTTATAGGTGCCCTGATTGTGTCTCTGTCTCCCTCTTTGTGGGCGAGAAGATACTTAGACTTATCAAACTATTAATTAAATGTTTGTGTTATAGGTGTTAATCTACATAAAAATACTTAGACAAATACCAAAATTAATTTACATTTTCAAAAAATAAAATTTTATATTAAAAATAAAAATATTATATATAAAAACACAAATTTATGGGGATTCATTTCTCATGGTCATAGCATCACACCTGAACAGATTAACTTATTTTGCTAAATATTTTTGTACTGTTTTATTTATCATCAGGAGAAGGATCATATAAACAGAAAAACTGTGAAAATTTCAGGGAAGAAAAGAAAAACAATATTCTCATACAGAATGTCAATAGCTATCAATGTCAATTGGTAAGAATTATAGTAGTATAGGCTAGTATAATAAATATACCTGGACAAATGACACAAACTAATGTAGGCTCTAGCAAAGACAGCTCTAGGTAAGCAAAATATATGCTTGTGTTATAAGTTTAATTCAACAATAGTAATACATAGGTGGTGTTAGGCATGTACAATAAACCTCCAATAGTTGACCAATGAGGGTCAAAACAAAGCACACAATGACAAGCATTTATTTTTGTGAATTAGTTAATCAGTAAACTATATAGGTAAAGTTTACCAATATATGAGTTACATGTATATTGTCAGATGACTTCTGGTGAAGAGTTATTTAATCTGCTATTATTGGAACATGCACTTTTGCAGATGAAGATTAGTTACCACTATTTATATATACATAGTTGCAATATACAAAAAAGTTGCTAAAAAAAGGTGCTGCATTCAAAAACATGTGTTAAGCCTGCTTTTAGAAATGTACTTGGCTTACAATATGAATATGGTACAAGTATTTGAAAGACACAACTTGTCATAGTTTTCAATCAGATCTATAGAACATTCTAAAACTTTTTTACTTGAATGTACAAGAGATGTTATTTCTAAAAAACATGAATGTGTGTGTACCACTTAAATGTCTGCAGATACTCAATCATCACAAAATAAAAGTACTGCCTAACATCCAAGACAACTAAATTGTCCAACACGGTGGTACTAATGTTGACTTGTCAAAATGTTACCTAGCAAGTTATGGGTGAATCTTATGAAGGTGAAGTTAGCCCCTCGCAAATTAGCCTCTCCAGGGCAGTGACAATGCGGCCCGCTTTCATACATATGTCATAAAAAAATTCAAATTTTGTTTACTTTGACAGTTGTTGATCAAGGCTTACGTGACCTCTTTAGTTTTCAGTGTAAAAAGGTTAAGTAAAATCTGAAAAAACTTAAATGTTGGTGTAGTTATTAAAATTTTATCTAAAACATTTTCAAATAAAAATTGACTTTTTTTCCATACAATGTGCAACCCCAAATATAAATAAGACATGTTAAGGAAAGGCATAGGCGTATATTGAAACCATTTTTATAAACCCTTGACCCTTGAAAATCAAAACATTTGTATAACACATGTTTCACTTAACATTGTTTTAAAATAAATTTTTAACCAATAACAAGTTGTGGGAAGAGGCCTATTTTAGACAGTATTAAGTTATTTTTTTTACCTACCAAGGTAAATATGTCTAGTAAAATATGACTTACAAGAACATTCTTATTTGGCCTCAAAGTTTAATTAATAAATGTGCATACAATGACAAAAACTGTTTCTGTACATGCAAAGCAGAAATGGGGCAATATCTAAATAAGTTTTTTAGCATGTCTATAACACACATATTCCACAAACAAATATTTAAAAAAAAGAAAAATAGTACAGAAAAAGTATTGTTTTAATATCAGGTATTACGTGAAGACTAGTGTTACCAACAAATTATTAAAAAGGACTTACTTCGATAAATCCTCCAGCTCCATCCTGGAATAGCTGTTGGAATGCGAGATCATTGCGTTGTTCATCATTTAGAAAAGATTCAGTCTCAGAGGTGTCAGCGGCTTTATGATGCAATTTCACGCTTCCAGCGAATATTGGAGTGGTTATTTTAGGCGTGAACACATTTTCTTCTTGTGCTACAAGGAGTGGTTTAGGAATATCTTCTTCTAGTGATGGATCGCCGTCAGACATTACATACGATTTATTTTGTTCACAGGCCTCTTCACACTTGATTTCGTTTGTTAATTTATTATTCCTAAGCTTAGCTCTTAAAGTAGATTAGTCATCAAGGCGGAAGGAACTTAAAAAATCTTAAACCGCTTAGAATATGTGCAGATGATTTCAACACAATCTACCCCGAAACAGGGACATTTAAAGTATACACAGATTTTTAATTTATTGAACATAATATGTAAAAATATCACAAAAATATTACAATATAAATAGACACAGCGATTCTCTAGGCTTTTTTCCAACAAAGCCTTTTAGTTTTCGAGCTTTTTCTAATTCCTGCAACCTTTTTTGACGTTAAAATGACATTTCATTTCAACGATCAATCATTATACGTGACGTTTGCCTTCAAAATTGACAGAATAGTTTAAAAACGATTGACAAAAGTTCACTGAAACTTGAAAACTGCAATTTAAGAAAAAGAAGACGAAAAGGGATTAGAAAGATATTTATTAAAGGTAATCCACATCTTCCATGAATAGCATAGATTTAGGATGTACTAGAAAAACTCTGTCAGTTAAAACCGTGTTAAAACCTCAAGGGGGTGATTATGTAACTCAGTTACCAACTAAAATGGATGAGTGTACATCGAATCGCTGTCAAATGACGTGTTTTGTATTTGCAATCTCCAGTGACCAACAGAAATATAATAGAGATAGCAAACACAAATGACGTCATTTGATGTACACTTTTAGAGTTTGAGTTGACAACTGAGATATATAATCACCCCCCAGGAAGGTATCCTTTATCTGAGGCTAAGCCACGAGATCACAAAAATATACCTACGTGTGAATGTGAGTCAATAAGTAAATCCACAGTTTAGTTTTGATTTAAAAGAACTAGCTAGTTTATTTAATATGTTCCGTATTAATCAGGATCCACTTTGGAGAATAGGTATTCGTCAAGTAGTTCATCAAATATTGGCTTTACTTATCACAACCATAGTGACTTTATAGATTGATGTAAGTGATAGGTGACGTAAGTTTACATCACGCCCGTGTTTTTGTGTCACCATACCAACTTTTCTCTGAAGCTAGTGCAGTGCTTTTCACTGTCATGATCCGGTTAGACGGTTAGAGCGTAGGATAATTTTGAGTAAAATAATGTAAATGATCATTGCGCCATACAGATAATCAAACATATTTTTTTCTATAGCTTGAGACAGCCAGCAAGCACACGACTCTTCATAATATGATTAGGAATGACCGTGGTCTATTGACGCCATACATATTATATGTGCATCGTCCTGTGGCCAGACTATTAGTTAAATTTTCTTCTATTTTCATCTTATCATTATTAAGTGAATTCACAAATGGTGATGGATTCTTTGATCTCTTACTCGAGTAAATATTGTCACATCGGTACCTGACTCTCTCTCTTTTCCTCTAAGCTCTTAGGCAATTTATACCTGATAAGGATTTCTCACTCCTACGCTTCGTTGATCTTGTACATCCTAAACTGTCCATAAAGGATGTAGTGTTTCACCTGCGTGTAAGAAATAAGACTGAAGATTGATCACAATAAAGCAATCTGACTCAAAATGTATACTTTTAGCCATTACTACTTAAATTAGGTAACCTTTCTGTGCCATCAAATTATTATTTTTTTGTAATACCTTTCGTTAATTCATAGTTTTAATAATAATACATGTCATATTATAACACTGATAAGAAATTTTGATGAAAAATGTCGGTTCAAATTGACAAATTTCTTTTACTTCATTAATTTTCAAATTGGATGCCTTTTTTAAAAAAAAACATTTATGTTCTCAAACATATACATACTAATTCAAAACGTATTTGATTCGAGTAAGTTTCATGCTCAAAGTGAGCCACACAGATGAGTCGGTGGACCACTAGCTAACCACCATGTGGTGTGCATTTATTCTGGCAACATCAGTTTAGCCACGCCACTTTATTATGTCAACTTGTCATTTTGTTATGTCAAACAAAGTCGAGTGCCGTTGCCTGCGTCGGCTTATTTGTTGGTTATAAACTTGCCGGCTAGAATTTATTTAAATTAGAAATTACCTTTTTATTGATTTATGTATGCACGAATGTATGCAGAGTAAAACAACTTAGTCAGCTAAATTTTTGTCAAAATGACTGTGGAAGTACAATCAAAGTCGAGGCTCTCGCAGCTCTCATCTGATAAACAACTAACGTTTATAAAACTAGCTGTATTATCAATGGCAGCAATTTTATGTAAGTATTTAATTTGTTTTTTCTACCCAATATAAATGTGAGTTGTTTATTTATTACCTTTCATTGTAAAGAAAATCTATAAAAAAACAATGTTCATCGTAAAAGTATAACCCATATATTTTGTTATTACAGCTTTTGCAACTCGTCTATTTTCTGTTCTGCGTTTCGAGAGCGTTATCCATGAATTCGATCCATATTTTAACTACAGAACAACAAGATACCTGACTGAGGAAGGATTCTATAACTTCCATAATTGGTTTGATGATCGAGCATGGTATCCCTTAGGACGAATTATCGGGGGTAAGTATATTTTACGCAAAATTAAAGTTTTAGTATTGGCGGGCTAACAAGCAGTAAAT
The DNA here is from genome assembly GCA_002245475.1 of Calephelis virginiensis. NCBI lineage: Eukaryota > Metazoa > Arthropoda > Insecta > Lepidoptera > Riodinidae > Calephelis > Calephelis virginiensis. Next base: position 286,946 of record NJDC01001917.1, on the reverse strand, counting down.
AAAGTTTTTCAGGGAGGTGAAACTGAGTAGAAACTTGCAACCAAATATTCTTTAAAAATTATTTGATTTGAATAGTGGGTTCAAGTTGTTTGTACTCTACTGGTGGCATCTAATCTCAATAAAGTAAATCATGTGTTATGAAAATTAACTTAATTTATCATGCTTAAAAAGTATTTAAATATGGTTATTCCTCACTGACACAAGTCCAAGTCATATTGCAAGTAATTTCTGTATCTTCTATATACCCAGGCAATTTTGTAATTTTGTTATGTGAAGTACAACAATCACAATGGAGTTTTGGCGCCATCCTGAATGAAGATGGTCGTAATTTTTTCATAATTATTGAATTTCGTGTTTATATTGAGTGAAATTGGTTAATTTAGGTGGGAATTAGATTAATTTTGTTCAGTGGAAGTGCACAATTGAAATAATCATGAAGAAATTGTCTATTTCTTTGCTACCGTCAAATCTCACTAGATGAGCTTGACTAACGAAGCCACCGCTTTACTCAAGACCCTGACCTAACATGACTTTCTACATAGTGACTAAGGACTGTATAAGCATTAACTAACTGGACATTGGCAAAGTAAGTCATGAAAAACGATTGAAAGCCATATTTATAAAAGAAGAAGAAGAAGTAGAAGAACAGTCACAATTTTAAACATATATCACACATCCCTAAATTTCTAGCTAAAGAAATTTCAACTTTGAAATTAATTATATTACAACATTACAAAGGTGTATTTTGAAGACTGGTACTCAATCAGACCGTTTTATGGTTGTCCTAAGATCATATAGCGGCAATGTGTATCTTATTCTGTATTTTGGAAGTGTGCCAAGCATAATGGATGTTTGTATAGCAATAACATCTTACATTGATATTGTGTTATTGATGTTTCAACTTCCACAGGTACTATTTACCCTGGTCTCATGGTCACATCTGCTGCTCTCTACAATGTGATGCAGTTCTTAAATATTACAATTGACATCAGAAATGTGTGTGTTTTTCTTGCACCATTCTTCTCATCACTTACAACTATTGTTACTTATTTACTTACAAAAGAATTAAAGGTAAGTCTTAATCAATAATGTCTCACACAGTTTGTCGCAACATTTATATAAAAACATAAGTGTTAAGTTTGCTATGTGTTTTAATCACCTAGTTGCCTTAAATCTGAATGTTTTTAGACTTACTTTCAAATTAAACGGGTTATATCTTTTCAGCTTGTGTCTGTCAAGTGTCTTGTGTCACTTAAGCCAAACTTCATACAAAATTTGGGTTTGCTATATATATGGAAGATCTGCCTCTTATTACATAGTATTTATATACTCTTTGGTCTCACATACATACATCCAAAACTTTTTGCCAAGTCTGGTGATGCTTCCACATTTATTAGTTATTTCATTTAAACATGTGGGACTCGAAGACTTTTGATACTAACCTCAGAATTAATCCAAACAATGTAACCATTAAAGTTATAAGTTTTTTGTTTATTAGAAAATTTCTGATTTATTTGTATGGTTAGCAGTGAGAATGAACTTGTCATATTATGAGTAACATTTAGCTTATTGATATTTGTATTTTAGGATGAAGGTGCTGGACTGGTTGCTGCTGCCATGATTGCAATAGTACCTGGTTACATCAGTCGATCAGTAGCTGGCAGTTATGACAATGAGGGTATTGCCATATTCTGTATGCTGCTCACTTATTATTTTTGGATTAAAGCAGTCAACACTGGAACTATCCTTTGGGCTACAATGACTGCACTTGCCTATTTTTACATGGTAAGTAATGATAATATTTATTACCTAATATTGAGGCTACCAAAATAAGTAATTTGTCAAGGAAAATTTATTAGATCCTTAATCACTCACCAAAATAAGGACTTAAGAAAAATTACTTTGGTATTTTGACATTTAAAATATATTGATATAATTAGATTTGCTAACTTTGAGTGAAAAGTATCATTGCATTTATTCTTGCATCAGATCATGCAGTTTTGATGTGAAACATCTATAGCTGCACGTAAACCGCCTGCCGTGGCGACGCGGCTCGACGCTATATGATGGTATATATATGCAGGAGCGTGTACGGCGTGGCGATGCGCCATGCGCAATCAACGATAAATGATATCTAAAATAGTATGTCTACATATTAGTCTAAAATTGTAATTTATTTTATCATTATGACATATCTAGTTCCTATCACAATCTGTTCTTTTCTAAAAAACTTTTGCAAAATAATGTCGATGTTTCACATCTGCCAGGCGTTCTGTGACGGCTCACATTTTTTTTTGATACAAGCATTCATATAATGTCATAAAGACAGGTGTTAACATTGTTTTGGGGCTCTGAGGCTAAGATGTTAAGCTTATTGAAAAACTAAAAATATTGATCCATAATAAAAAGGAAAACGATAGTTTTGTACTGTGGCATCACCGATGACTTTGTCCTAATAATTTGAAAACTGACTCAACACGCAGCAATTCAAAAGTAGTACATTTTTAGAGGAGGCTAGGACTATCATGGGCAAAGAATCCTGCATAAACATGTTCTGTTTCTACACTTTAATATTAACTAAATTGAACATATTGTGTTACATGCAATTTTGACTGAATATTTACACAAGTGTAAGTTGCTGTAAGATTTGCAGTCACTTAACAATTCAGTCACAGATTAAACACATAGAAGTTTCACCTAAGTAAATTTGTTCTAATTTATTTAGTTTTGCGCTTCTGTACACTTTGTAACATTGCTATTTGTGTTTTATTATTGAATAAACTATAATTAAGGTGTAAGATTTTACTTAAGTAGTTGTATTTTGTGTTAGCTCGACTTTATTTATAAAAAAAAAAATTCAAATACAATGTTATTAGAGCAGTTTTATATTTTTAACAAAAACGAAATGTATTTTTGAATGCCCTTTTAAAATTCAATTTATCATCAATGACATTAAAACCACTAAGTGCGGTTTCAAAACTAATACCTGCATTTAGCAGTAGTACTTAGTGTAGTAATATTTGCAAAAAATTTATGCTTATAATTCCTGTTTTCGGAATATGTGTATGAATGAATTGAATTTGATTAATGACAAAATGACAACTATAAATTGTCTCCTACAGGTATCATCATGGGGTGGCTATGTATTTTTAATCAACCTGATCCCTTTGCATGTTCTGGCTTTGATGATGCTGGGACGATTCTCTTCACGAGTGTATGTTGCTTATAGTACGCTTTATTGTGTCGGTACTATACTCTCAATGCAGATATCGTTTGTTGGATTCCAGCCAGTTCAGAGTTCGGAACATATGTTGGTAAGTTTGCAATGGCAAATGGATAATGTTCGTACATATTTTATACTAGCTTCCACTTGCGGCTTTGTCGTCATACCAATCAATATATTTTTTTAATTAATTATAGCCTATACGTTATTCTGATATTTATATAACAGAATAACGAATAATAACTATATTTCTGTAAAGTTTTATCTAAATGCTCTCTGTAGTTTTGCATGAGGGAGTAAAAAACATTCATTAATTCTATCAAACTTATGAATTTAGAATAATAGTAAGATATGGTTATTATTTGTCTGGTCTAACAACACAGAATATTCAGGAAGGCTTGGTTTGAATTTCGGTCAAGTATTTATGGGATAAACATCATTTTTTAGTACTTGCAACTTCTGCTCTCCAGGCCTTAATTATAACTATTATTATACATACATATCTTCACGCCAAGTCCCTTACGGGGTAGGCAGAGAGTATCGAGTGCCAGATTGTGTTGCCATTAATGCCAAACAAATACCAGCCTATTATTATCTTTTGTTCAAACTAGTTAATTAATGATAATAAAAAGTAGCCTATGTCAATCAACATCTAATGTGTTTTTATGCTTAAATTTATTTAAATCTGTTAAGATTGATCAGCATTACAAACATACATACATACATACATTATATTAATAAAAATGTATTTCTATGTTAAATGTTAAATAGTTTATGGTAGTTTACGGTAGATAGGGATAAATTAATTTACATTCTAAAATTGTGTGTATTAATAAATAATCATGTAATCTCAAAACAAACAAAAAACAGTGTGTAAATAGTAAGTGTGAATAATTAATTAAAAACATATTAAAATATTTGCACACCACAAGTTGGTAGAATATGTAGGAAGGCTTAAATAATTTTGTAACATCTTTGTAACACTCATATTCCGCAAATAAATATTTTTTCTTTTCTTTTTCTTTCTTTTCTAACACTAATATATTGTATTTTCTTATTTTGAGAGCAATTTATGAAGATTGTCCAGAAATACTTTTTGGTTTAATATTTAAATAAGTTTAAATCGCTTTGAATTATTAGGTGGAGAACTTTAAGTAAGTTTGAGATCTTTGTATGAAATTACATTGTTTCATATTTTTTTTGCCCTATATTATTGTTATATTGCCCTATCTTAAAACATTTAAAAACTGAATAAAGATTTTAAATCTGTTTTACTAAGACATTAAGTAGTTCTTACAAATTATTTCATTGAATTTCAAAACATAGTAGTTTATATGCTATACAATATGTATTATGGTAAAATATCAGTAATGGTGTTATAAAATTTTAAACATTGTATTTCATTTCCATTAAAAGTAATCGTGTTTTCAAAAGATAAGATAATGTTTAACATGCTATGGCTATTAAGTTATCGAGTTTAATTGCTGTTGCTGGTTTCTAAAATAAACTTTCAAATGATGACAACTACATACTATATAGATTCGTTTTAATGTAAATTATTTAAGTAAAATTTTTCTTATCTAATAACTTAATATATGTGATTCTTATTGTGTTTTGTTGCCTTACTGCTACTAACTGCTAAACTGATTTGGTTGAAATACATGCAAATATATCTTCACGCCAAGTCCGCTACGGATAGGCAGAGAGTATTGGAAAAAAATTTGGTTAAAATTTTTTATGCAATTCAATATTCATAGGTTAAGACAGGCAATTTCTTTTGGTTCACCTAGCATTTGACTAATTTTATACTTAGCTAACAATAATGTAAAACAATATTAAAATCTTTTTTTTGTTATTCCAAAACTATAATAAAATTTAAATACCTATCAAACTGCTTTTCCTAATTACTTTTTCAAATAGTATTTAGACACCACGTTTTTTTGAATATGTTTCTCTCGCTCTCGTAGCGTCATTCAACTTAGCGTCCAACAAAAATATTAAAACCGTTAATTCTTTCATGCGTCTGTATATAATTATAAATAAAAATCCAGTAGTAACCAGAACGTAGCACCAAGTCGAGGTATGGTCTCCCGCGACAGACAGCCCTTGTTGCTAGCATTGCGAGGAACAGAGCAATCCATCTAAATAATGACAAAAAACCCACAAAGTCCGGTGAAGTTGTAAAAACCGCGTAGTTAGCAACGTTAATCGTTAAAAAATTCGTCTATGAACAAATAAGTAAAGTAACCAAAGTAAGCAAATTTTATGTTTACGTTGAGTTTTATTAATTATACATGGAGAATGGCAGAAATTTCAGAAAAGCGCAAAGAGTTTCATTTATATATTTAATTATTAACTTTAATGTACATCAAACAAATTGCTTAGGGGTTATGTCTTTCAAGGTATATGGAATGGAAGTGTAGAATAATAATTATGATTGTATCTACAGGCTTTCGGCACATTCGGTCTTTGTCAACTGTACGCGTTCACGCAATACCTTCGCGAACATCTGTCGCCTGCTAACTTTGAGCTGATGTTTAAAGCGCTGGTGATGACATTGCTAGCCACCTTAGGAACGGCTGTCGTTGCCCTCACTGTTACTGGTAAGATTAAATTTAATGTTATAGGATAAAATAAAGACAGACTCTTCTGATTTTTAGAAACAACCGGCAATAGACAGGAATATTGACGTATTGGTATCTTAAGCTTCATATCTTCGGTTACATTTGCAAATCTACCAGCTACACTACTGGCATGCACAGACGCCATGTCAACAAGAATCGGTATGGCAATGGCACCTAGCTGAGTGAGCTGCTAAACAGCATTATAGCATTTAATACTGATCAAATTAGTGGAACAATGGAGTGACCAATATTTCTTAGGTTTCCACCAACCGGCGATGGGTTCGTCACATCTCGCCGCTATACTTATTTTTAATTTGTAACATCGTGACATTCATAACCTGTTTTTTCATTGTGTTTTTTTTTGAAAATAAATTAAATCATTGAGAAATCTTAGCTTTAAAATTGTAAATTATATATTAAACCAAGAAAATCCCCTCTGTTAAGTGGCCTGACTTTTTCATTGCCTACATGAGGGCCTAGTGTCGATTCTCTGGTCAGGGCGACTCAGAAACGTATTTTACAAATTACTAAAAATCTTAATATTAAAATTTTTCAAACGATGGACCCTACAAAAGCTACGATACCACAGCTACACACACACATACACAACTCCCTTCTTTTCAAGTGTTTTAGATAAACTGCAAAACGAAACATCATATCTAAATAAGATTATTCTAACGAGTCCAATCTCTCGATTCAAAGCTCCATCTTTAGTCCAGCTCAGTTGTACCAAGCAGTAGCTAGTTTTTGAACTGTTAGATCTCATATATGTTCAAAATTAAATAAATACCTATAGTGAGTCTATATCAGTTGCTTACAAATGAGCTGATGACCTTGTACAAATGATGAGATAAACTCTAAGAACCATCTCCATCACATCAACTTTCAAATAAAAAAAACCGCATCAAAACTGATCCGTCCGCTGAAGATCTATGCCACAGGCAGACACACACACACATACACACAGTCAAGTCAAACTTGTAACACCCCTCGTTTTGCGTCGGGGGTAATTAAAACAATGTTGAGCAGAGTTGGATTAGTGTCGGGTTTGCAATTGGTTTGCCACCTATCACATTGTACTAAAACATCTTCTACTAATCATGGGTTATTCGTCTGCCTGACTATTTGGGGATACGGTGGATGAAGCTACTATTTTTTGCACTAAGAAAATCGATAATCTAAAATGTCCCCCGTGTTGGTCCGGGCCCGTTTGCAGAATAGACCATCTGCCTTCCTTGCCAGGCTGCTTGTAAAAGGCGAGCATAGGCTCACCGTGACATCTGACTAGGTGGTAGAGTTTCGCAACAACTCGCCCGGATTGGTACCACCGCCTTACCTATTCCTGCCGCCATAATGACATGACGTGTTCCGTTTCGGAGGGTAAGGTAGCCGGTAAACCTTACTTTTGCTCGAGGCCTAACATCCCGGCCTCAGGTTCGCATCGCACCATTACCACCTTTGGTGTCTCTAGGCGGCGTGAATTTCTTACCATCAGGAAATACGTCTGCTTGTTTGCCTTCCTTTATCATAAAAAAAAATGTAATACTGGTATAAACCTGAGCAAAGTTTTTAGCTATAGAGACTTGTGTGTAAACCAGGTATTGTTTTGTTTTCAATTATGATTTTTTAAATGTAACTATTGTTATTATTTGTGTTAAGCTTATTGCTTTCCTTTACAGGAAAAATCTCACCATGGACTGGCAGATTCTATTCACTTTTGGACCCGTCATATGCCAAGAACCACATACCTATAATTGGTAAGATTTTGCATAATATATTTTTGCTATTTTTGAGGTACCTAATTAGAAACCACTCTTATGTCTCTTTGTACGTATTTGGTATATTTGGCTATAATTTAATATTAGTACTAGTAAGCGGATGGATTCGATCTCAGATTTCATAATAATTTTAAGTTTCTCAGTGTTGTCGCCCGGATCTCTGACTTTTTAGTCAAAAGAATGTTGTCAGCGAAAATCTGGTTTCTGTATTTATACTTTTAATATACATATTTTTTAAATAAAATATAAAAATGTATATATAAATAATAACAATAAATAACCCTGGAAAAGTTACACAAATTGAATCTAACCCCATAGTAAGCAAAATACATGCTTGTGATATGTGTGTTAGTTAACAATACTAATATATAGAAATACTTAAATAGATAACAGAATAAATTTAATAAACACCTAGACCAGGACATGTGGACATTTTAATGTTCATCACGCAAATACCTGTTCCTGTCGAGAACCGAACCCGAGCCTCGAGGCGGGTCGGTGAAGTTAGGCGTGTACGCTAGCCTCTTGACCCCACCAAGGCAGACAAATTTATTTTAATACGGAATATTTAATGTAAATATTTAATATCGTATTCTATCACATGTATTATGTTTTGCTCTTCGTAAATTTTTGGGCAACGGCTAGCACTGATATTATTTTTTCAGTAAAATACTTTTATTCATTATTTTTAGCGTCCGTATCTGAGCACCAGCCGACATCGTGGTCGTCGTTCTACTTCGACTTGCAAGTGCTTGTGTTCCTCTTCCCCGCGGGCCTGTACTTCTGCTTCAGCAAACTAACAGACGCCAACATCTTTATCATTCTATACGGAGTGCTCAGCATATATTTCGCAGTGAGTTTACTTGTAGTAATAGATCGTAAATCAATATATTTGAAAAAACATTAATGTACGAGTCGGACTCGGCCCTGATGGGTTCTGTAGAAAGTAACATAATATAAAAGTTCTTGGAGTTTACATACAGTGGTTGCGGTTTACAATTAATGACGTATTAAAAAACACTACTTTCTTTCTTTCAAAACCAATTTTCGGTGGAAGTTTTATCATTCTCTTATTTTAGAAGTTACAAGAAGAGGACACATTTTACCACTTTAGAAGTGCCTTTCGCGCAAAATAATCAGTATAGAAAAAAAAATATAGAAACTTCAACCTTCAAATATTAATAAAAAATATCATTTTGAATCCATCCATCGATATCCGACACGTGTGGGTTTAATGAAAAAAAAAAAGTTTCAGTTCTAAGTATGGGGAATCCCCAAAATTATATTTTCTTTCTATTTTTGTGTGAAAATCTAATGCAGTTAACAGAATACATATAATTACCATATTTCAACGGTATAGTTCTTACGTTTTCGGAAAAAATTGGCTGTGACATACACACAAACAGACAAACAGACGGGATGAATCTTCAAGGGTTCCGATTTTTTGGATTTAGCCTTTGGCTAAGGAACGCTGAAAATGAATAGCCGAAATGTGTGAACGCTAGACCGATTTGGCCAAATTTAGTTTTGAATTATTTGTGGAAGTCAAGGAGAGGTTTAAAAAATTAGGAAATTGGAAAAAAGCGAGAAATTATTAAAAACAAGATCTCAATTTTTCTCTCAAACGGAAGTAACTAAGTTCGCAGGAACAGATAGTTTAAAGTATTTAAAAAGTAAAATATTTTAAACTTTTCATTGCTCCTATAAGTCGGTGCTTTAATCAAATTATGCTTTGGAGGACTTGTACTAACAAAAATCCTTTCAATGTCCAAGAATTTAAAATCGTAAGATTTCTAGTGTGAGTAGTGTGTTTTTACACAATGTAGTTTTCCTAATCTAGAAAAAAATATTTGTGTTTTTTTTTTATTATTACTTGCCCGGGTAGGGATCTACTGTCTTACCTATTCCTGCTGCCATAACGACATCGTCGTGTTCCGGTTCGGAGGGTTGAGTAGCCGGTAGACTTGCATAATAGGCCTAACATCCCGGCCACAGGACACTGACGCACCTATAATATCTTTGGTGTTCATAGGCCACAATAGTTCTTACTATCAGGAGAGCCGTGAGCTTGTTCACTGTCATATCACATAAAACAAAAGAAAAGGCTTCTTCAGCTTAGGCAACGAAAATAAGAAGGGGTCGAGTTGAAGTATCTGTGTTTATTACAATTGATTAATAGAATATCACCAAGTGCCGATAGACATATAGCAGCCTTTCCCAAAGTGGGCGATAACGCCCCCTTGTGGGTGCTGGAAGCCTAGAGGGGGGCGGTATAAATCTTGAAAAAAATGTTTTTT
>NJDC01001917.1:258097-270676 GCA_002245475.1 Calephelis virginiensis | reverse complement strand
AAACGAAACGAACGTTCGTTTTGTCTGCTATCGTCTTATATGCCACGTCTTTAGAACTAATCATATTGTTAGTCGCGTTTCGCGTATGTTTCATATTTATTATTCACGTAATTTTAAATTTCTAACTATTTCGTTTTGATTACATTTTTGTTTATTTTTTTTTCTTGTTATCTGTCTTCTTATTTCGTTTTTTGTAATACGAGTTATTTTTTTGCACCTCCAGTTTTATATCTTCTGCAATATGTATTATATCTTCTGCAATATTGTGTATCACGAATTGCTACTTATTTTATTTATATATTTTTATGATATTGGAAGGCAAACAAGTAGACAGAATGTCCTGATGGTAAGAAATTCACGCCGCCTAGAGACACCAAAGGTGGTAATGGTGCATTGCCAACCTGGGACCGAAATATTAGTCCTCGAGCAAAAGTAAGTTTTCCAGCTACCTTACCCTCCGAACCGGAACACGTCAACGGCAAGCAATGTTTGATAAATTTGGATCTTTTTAAGTAGGATACTTACAAACTCTTTGTTACAATAACTTTAATCTAGGACTAATGCCAGATGCTTAAAAAAAATAAATTGACGCCAAGCCTGTGACACTTTTTACGTCGTGTCTATAGAGAAAAACTTCAATTTTTCCAATCCATTTCGGTCATTGTTCAACGTCTGCACGATATCGCTTGAAGTCTTGATTATTCTAGCTTTTTAAGAAACGTGGACGTTTTGAAAGGAGACGCATCGTCCAAGCGAAACGACGCGATCGTGGCAAGACGAAAGAGTACATTCTAGACCCGCAGTGCGTAAGATTAACGTGAAACTTTGTTGTTTTTCTATCAAGTGGTGTTTGTTTACATAGTTAGACAAGTAAAGAAAAACAAGGTGTAGATACTATTACTAGTAGTGGTATTGAGTTATATTACATCATGAATTGTATTAAATTTATAAATTCTACTAGGTAATATTATAAATGCGAAAGTTTGTATGACTGTATACGGGCAAAGTCGCGATTGGAAGCAATTTTTTTTTATATGGTAAATCATAAAAAGTAGATAGGAAAAGGCCAGGGTTACGAGAGCTTTCAAATATATTTTTTAAATAAATTGCAAAAGTGGTTGCAACTCTCCTTCGATTGAGTTGCAACATTAGTTTTAAAAGTGTAAATTTAGTAATTAAGCAATAAATTGGTAATTTCGTATTTTTGAACATGGTTTATGGGGCGATGGGGGCATATTGTTTGTATTTGATACTGAGCCCGCAGCTTCGTTTATACGGAATTCAACAAAAAAATCTAAATAAAATTAAATTAACCTAAGGTTTTCACTGGTAGGTAGCCGATGCACAATGAAACTTACTGTCTACCTGGCAGTAAAAGTCCCGCCAACATCGGTCTAGTCGATTCGGAGATTAACCGGAATAAACACACAGTAGTTGGTATACGTATATGTACAGTATATACTCATGCATATAATGAAAAGCGGTCATTTTAAAAACAGACACTCTAATTGTATTTATTTGTATAGATTTAAAGATTACTACTAGCTTTGTATACTTTTTTTTGGAGCGACGAGAACTGCGTCTATCCAATAATAAAATTCAAACTCGCGTTGGAAGCATGCTTAGCATCAGGGCCATTAAAGGCTGGGGTTGTCGACAGACATCAACAAGTTCCTGTGGATGGTGCGCATTGGCGGCAGCACGGACCGCGGCGCACACATCCGCGAGGCGGACTACTACACGGCGGGGGGCGAGTTCCGGGTGGACGGGGACGGCTCGCCCACGCTGCTCAACTGCCTCATGTACAAGATGAGCTACTACAAGTTCGGCCTCGTCTACACCGAGGGAGGTCAGTACACTACACACTGCACACTGCTACACGGCGGGGGGCGAGTGCCAGTAAAATATTGAGAATAGCAGAAAAGTCCTGGTATGGTCTCCATTTTATGTTTTAGAGGTCAAGAAATCATTATTGCGAAGCGTAAAAAACATGAACTAATTGTGTCCGTTATTTCACAATGATTATATACAGTAACTTTAAAAGGACTAGCCAAAATTTGATGTATAGTGATAAAGGCTTAGATGTAATGCGTTTTGAATATTAGTGCCAAAATTGTATATTTACTTTTTTAAATATTCATTTAAACAGTCTGCAAAAACGCTTCACTTGTCGTTCCTAGTATGATGTCGACAGCATGCGATTGCGGTTGGTGGGAACAAGTTTTATGCTTTGTTACGAAACCATGCATCTTGTATTTTGTGTCGGATAAAAATTATAAATCGATTTTTTTAATTTTTTTCATTTATCGAAAGTATTATCGATTTTGAACCGTTTTTCAAAATTTGGCTGGTGCTTGAGATGTAACCTTGTATTTATTTGTCAATGTGGTTGTCAGGTCGGCCCCCCGGATTCGACCGCGTGCGCGGCGCCGAGATCGGCAACAAGGACTTCAACCTCGACGTGCTCGAGGAGGCCTACACCACCGAGCACTGGCTCGTGAGGATCTACAAGGTGAAGCCTCTTCCCAACCGCGGTGTCTGAGTACCGTCCGGCAGTCAATATCTTCTCCACTGTATTCGTTTTCGAGTTGCGCTGGCTTTTAAAAATATATTTTATATTATTTATTCTAGGGACAAAGTGAAATGTTACAAAAATCGGATAGGCTGTTGAATATATGATATCGTATGTTTAACCTGTAGCACGTATTATGTCTATGAGTTTCTTAATCTATATGTCAAAGACCAGAATCTTTTTCTCCGTCTTGCCAAACTGATTCTTTCACTCACTTTTTATTTTTATATTCGTACCACACCAAATGGCAGAAATAAGACAGAAAGACATTTTTCTGCTCAAAAATATAAAACAAATCGTTTAGCTCTTTTCAAATATTTGTCAAGTCAAACTGGTGTCATCAATTTTTAGTTATATAAAAAGTTTTTGAAGATTTAATTTTAAAATTATACTATTTTCAAAGGCCAGCGTGACCAAAACATTAGGTGCTGTACTGATAGCTAGTATGTATAAAAATTCTTAAAATAATTCAATTATATCTGGCGTAGAAAGTCCTTAAAATTTAATTAAAAATTGTCACAATGAAGTCAGTATGAGAAAAATGCAATTTTATTACTTTTATACTATAGATATGCTAGAATTCAAATGTCTGTAACGTGTGCTCTCTTGTCATTTATTTGGTTGAAATTATTGAAAACATTCCTCTTGTCGAATAATGAAAAAAGGAATCCTGAAGAATCGCAAGGACCTTCAGCACATGACTCATACCATCTGAAGGCTGTTGATACTGAAAACATGTACGCTTAAATACAGGCCGTGCTCGCAGCACGTCTATATAAATCTAAGTGGTCGTCGCTTACCTAAATTTGAACTATTTCCGAATTGTAAACACATGTTCTGTTAGTATTATTTCTAATGTTGAGGCCACACTGCGGAAACGTCAAATACTGTTAACAATCTATATGATATTGTAGCTGCTTCAACGCAGTTATAGGGCAGATGGCTGATATTTAATCTCTTAAAAATAACACGCACTAAGCATAAAGTGAACCTAAACAAAAAATATGTTAGAACTTGTTTTTTTAAATATTAGGTTTCACTTGTTTTGCATCATTTAAACTTCTGGGGTTGCTTAATCCATTTTGAAATAATTAAATCACTCAAAAATAATAACCCATACAATTGAAAGCAACTTGATAGCTGTCAAACAAAATTCCTGTGTGATGAATACAAAGTCCTCGAACGTGACGTCACATTTGAGTATATTACAAGTGTACTTTTTTGGTAAGTTTAAGAATATGATTTTGAATTTGCGATGTCTCAAGGAGTTTTCAGAACAGATGTGTGATTCTTTCACACATATTTCTATTATTATGAGCCCATTCAATATATTCCTAAAAAAATCGTCATATATCCTAAAATCACCATCTTTAAGTTCATGCCGTAGTTAAGTCGTAGGGGCTACAGCTGTGGTGAACTTAGCACTTCCCGTTAGTGTGACTACAGCATTACAAAACTAACAAATTTAATAACGAGCTCAATGTTATCTACAAAAGTTAAGCTATATACCATCAGCCTTGTAATGTTGTACCAGTAACTAAGTTCAGCATTATTTTACAATAAAATACGTCTCCATATTACTAAATAAATTTACTAACGTATTTATTAGGGCAAATGATACGCTGGATAACTTTAAAAAATATTTAAATTTAACATTTTTGCTAAGCCAAGCAATACTTACAGAGTGCCTATTTGTAATTAAAATATATATCTTGAATCTTGATTGTATAGTTATAATAGTAACTACCTTTGTATCAAAAATGTTTTTTTATTAACATTTCTGTCATTCTAGATTTTCTCAGACCATTATTTGTTTAATATATAATAAAAAATATACGTAAATAATACTGCCGTTATTTTATGTTTAAAAATTCCATAGACTACAAGTTAAATAGTCTATGATTACAACTTTATGCCAAGATTCGAGTAAAATGTCCAACTCATTTTTACAGAGGCAATAAATAAATAAAATCCAAAGTTGAATCTAGATTAAGCTACTCTTTTAATGTCTTATTACTACTGTAATTTGTATTCCAAATTCTAAATGTTAATAACTTTGCCCGACTAAATTATTCTAACATTCTGAGTCGTTTTTACAACTTCACCGGATTATATTGATGTAGGTTTGTCCCATAAAGTCGTTTAAGATGAAATGACGCGCCACATCCTCGCATTTAAGCATACAAGTATATTTATAGTATGCACGCAATACGCGTAAAATACTTCTGAAATTGGACACTATTACATTTCAACGAATTTCTTCGGATTTTTTGTTTAACTCATTTATAAATTATTTTGCGAAGGCGAAACAAAACAGACGCTTGTTCTATAAAATATGACACTATTCCAATAACAAAAAGTATTGCGAATTTCAACATGCAACAGTTGACCAATATATTCGCGCTAATACATAATATGCCAAATAAATAAATCGCGTCATCTCCATCTTAAAAAAAATCTCTATCTTGATTTATATATATTTTTAATTTAAAACTCTTATACTGAAACCGATGTCATCTTTAAAAAGCAAAATTTCGATGAAATGTGAAATGTAGTGGCTAGTTCAGAATCCAGTCATCGATTTTTTGCCTATTTTGTGCCTCTACTAAAGTTGCAACAAAGACAATGCATTTCGTAGTATAAATATGATTAGAAATATCGCTTAGGGAAAAAATAACACTGATTTCAAATATCCTAATCAAAACTAAATGGTGATCGGATACATAAGACGCACAACAGAATAATTGTATAGTTACTTAAATAAATTAAACATTTATCAATGTTACTACAAGGTTTCGAAGTGATAATTATCATTGGTAATTATTTTGATAATAAGTAAAGTATTGTTGAAATGGATATAAAACAGGTAAGTAAAATTTAAAAAGGTTTTCGAAGTTGTAAAAAGTATCAAATTATAGGTATTATCAAATAAAGTAATTATCATTTCGAACCCTATTTAATATAAAGTCAACGGATGTTGTCAGAGTTGTAAAAAATCATTTTATATTAAATTATAATAAGGGAATTAAATATTGTTTGATTTTTTGTTTTGCGTGGCATCCAACTAAACCAAAAATATTATAATGGCAGAGGATTACACAGCACTCCTAGGGCCTACCATAACCTTGGACGAATCAGTATTGTCAAAGGAACATTTTACTTCCGTCATAAAATACCATTACTACAATTCGCACCATAAACCTATTTGAAGTCTTGTTGTATTACTGAATTGAACGAATTTCGAAACGCCTATCAATATTTTTTAATTTCTTTGTGACTTGCGGCGCTCTTTGGGGGATGCCTATGCCCAGCAGTGGACGTCCTACGGCTGATGAGGATGGTGATTCTTTGTTAGCAGAAGTAAAGTTCATCAGGCGCGTAAGTTTTATTAGTAAGGGGGTTGGTATTTACATCAGTACTATCTGCCAATGAATGTCATGTCAATATATTATGTCTGCTATTACTTTGACATTACCTACTGTGATTACCTAGACACGACAGCCCTTACAAATAAAACTTACGCGCCCTTTGATCTGGTGTGTAACTTCACTTTTGCTAACAAAAAATGAAGTCACACGCCAGATCAACGGGCGCGTAAGTTTTATTAGTAAGGGGGTGTAAAATAGTACGTAATAATGTTTAGTACCTTAAAATAGTATTAAAACACAGATATTATGTAATTTAAATTTTATTAGAAATTGGCATTCGTTTTTCAAAAAGTATTAAGTTTATTATTGTTTATCATTGTCATCATTATCCCCTTGGTCTGAGCAATCCTCAGGCAGGAAGGTGTCATCGTTGTTGTAATTCTGCTTGTTGGATCGGAAACGCTTGTGTTTCGGCCTTGGCACAGTACTACGCACACCCAGCTGGAAGATAAATTCGTAGTTCCCATTTATTTTTACACTTATATTTTTATATTCCATTTATTTTTATACTTTTACTTCAAAACAATGCGTCAACAATAAATGCAAACAGCCTTCAAATAGCTAAAATAAATATTCAACTAATTATGTACACAATTTAAATCATAAGGTAAGATAATCAAATGCTTGTGATACAGATGTTAAGAGTTGTTGTACCGGGTCCTCTGTGGCACGATAGCAGTATGTAAGAGGCGAGCAAAGATTTAATGGGTGGTTACCAATAGGACTGCCGGCGGTAGGGTACTGTATTGCAACTTGTCCAGGTACTGTTTCTGCCGCAATAATGACTCTGTCATCTACCGGTCTAAAGGGTAGGGTAGCCGGTAAACGAACATTAGGCGTAATATGACAACCACAGCATAGCACATCTATGGAGTAGGCCATGGTCATCTCTCACCACCAGGGAAGTAGTGTGCTTTTTCCCTTTTGACTGCAAGTGTAAGTAAATTGGCTTATCCCTGAACAAAGACAAGATAATGGCAAATCACGAGGATAGGAATTGACAAGGAAGTGTGCATTAGTCAAATTGTCGGTGGTCATCATTGTCATGTTCTAGTTTAGAGCATATTATGGTATCTATTTAACATACTTATATAAGGAGTTCCACATTCCAGGCTCATTTTGATTTTAGTGTTATTTCTTAGTATCAAATTATGCGTGTTTGCCTTCAAGTATTTTAAAACAAACATTTCCAACATACTGCACAATAATTACTCAATCTGACTTACCCGTTGAACGAGCCTATATGGTCCAATACCATCTAAAAATGCCTCCTTGAACGCCTTGTGTAGAGGTTTTCGTTTAAATATTGAACATTGTTCCCGCAGTGCATCTGATACTCCTTCTGGCAGCTCTATAATTAATATAACTCTTAAACTATCTATGCTCTAATATTACATAATTGTAACACTTTGGATGCAATGCGATGCATACAAAGGGTCTTTCTTCTCTTTCATATGCTATGACGATGTTTTTTGGTCGTTTGGGACAAGCATTAGTCTAATTCCAATAGACGAAGTTTTTATCTGTGTCCCACAATAAACTCGTTTAGTAAATTTTTGTACAGAACGTTTTAATCAATCTTAATTGTCACCATGCAACAAACTTATCTAGCTTATGAATTCGATGTCATAGCTAAGGGTACAAAGCAAAAAGGATCTTTTCACACTTTGAAAAGCACCCACAAATTTTCGGAATAAAATAAGGTTATGCAATTAGCATAGCTAAAAGTTTATTAATTTTATTTGTATCTGAAATGCTCTGTGAATAGCTAGTACATATTGTTAAATAATTAAATTTTTAATGCTTACCAGCCATAACAAGAATCTTTATCAATTATATTACATAAAATAAAAAATTACATAAAATCTATTTACCTTTTTCCTTAAAAGAGTAATTTTTTGGTCGTATGTCATAAACTCTATAGTCAAGAACGAGAGTTATATGAATGTGCTCATCATCCTCCTCTATCTCACTTTGAGCATCAAATGATATTTCAATATGTGAAGCGTCTAATAACTTAAACAGATCAGCTTCTACATTTACAAGATTCTGGAAATTCAATTTATTAATTATTATATTTATTAAAAAAATATTTTATATGGGAAAGTTCGTTTTAAGATATGGTATGATTGATGTACAGGGTATCCACCACACAAAGTTTATTCTAAAGTTATTTGTATTATAAATGTGATGTGGTCAAATCATGATTGTCTTTTATCTCTTATTGATTCGCCTCGCCAATGCTTCACACTAGCTTTAGAAAATAGTGTCTGTATTTTGTATGGTTAACTACAATTAAATCATCTATCCTAACACCATCATCAAATATTTTCATTGACAAATCCCATTTAAATGGGTCTTCACATTGTAGAAAGTGTGTGAATTAAAAGTGACAGTTTGATATATTTTGCTATTGTTAAGCATTGTTTCAGGTTTAGCTTGAGTGCTGATTACATATAGCAATTTTATATTTAATAAATATCAAATTTGTTTCATATAGTGGGAAAGTACCACTTGACTAATTTTAATAATCATTATCATCTAAGCTTTTATACAGGTTGTTCTAATTTTATAAAGTTGAAAGCAGCTCATAGTTTTTATTTTTACCAAAGCAATTGTCATCTCACCTCTGAACCCTCTAGGGGGAAGGGGGAACTTTTTAGTGATGAAAGACTGACTAAAGTGTACATCAAATAGCTGTCAAATGACTTTTTACATTTGCTATCTCCAGTGACCAACAGAAATAAAATAGAGATAACAAATACAAAAAACGTCATTTGACCGCTATTTGATGTACACTTTACCCAGTGATCATAACTAAAAAGATATGCACCATCAATCTCTAGTATAATACGAAGTTTAAATTTGAGAGGAACCATACTATTTGAGTTTAGAAATTATGCAAAAAGCTAAGACTATATTATACTATATACTATTAACTATATTAGTGTATGTGTATGTTGTATGTTTAGTATGTGTAGGTTTTACCTTCAATTTTTGAAACTGTTCTAATCTATTGTAATAGGCAACCAATCCATTTCTTATAGCTTGAAGACATTCTGGCATCATAATATTGTCAAAATCCTCCATCACTGCTTTTATGTTGAAACCAAGTGGTAATGATGATTTTGATATTGTATTATTTTCTGTAAATTGTAATAAAATTTACTGGCTTATTAATTATTTTTAGTCTTGGAAATTAAGGAGACAGCTCTATTAGCCTTTGATAAGATTACATTTGAACTTGTTTACTTTTTAAAGGCAGGCTTTAGATAACTAACTACAATTTTCATAATAAATTATAAACAATTTCTGCCACCAACAGACATTATATAGTTAGTGTTAATATTATTACAATAATAAAATAGTTACTGTTGTTAGAATTTCACAATTGTCTACAGTTTACACTGTAAAATAAGATAAGTAGGTATATAATATTTCACAAAATAAATCACTATCATTAGTCTAGCTTAGACATAGAAACAGTAGTGAAACAGCTACCAAAGTAAAAACTTCTTTGCCATGACTGAACTACTAATAAAAATACACACAAGTTTACAAAGAAAGGACACAAGAAAGATACTAAGAGAATCAATGTATGATAGCCAACATTTTCATTGCAATCAGTTTATTCTTTGTCAATTTAGTATAGTCATTTTAAATAAACTAGTAAAAATTAAAAATATGTGTAAATTTAAAGTCTACAATCTAATTTTTAACGCTAAAATCTGATAACCTCTAGTGTAGTCTGATCCAGATGAAAGGATCAGGTCTGCAAGAGAATGAGATACCACTTGGTATGTATAGCTCCTTATTACCACATTAAGCAATTTTGAATAGTGACTTAAGTTTTCATCATCTCTTCATGTTACCAGCATAATCAGCAATAAGGCAAAGAAGTAAAACAAACTCAATTCAAAAATATTTACTACCATTGTCAGTCTCCAAATTGCATTTTTAGTTATTTTTTAAAATACTCTATGTAAATTACCTGAGCGCAGGTCTATCCTTAATCCATGTTTGACCTCTTTCTCCGAATCGTGTTGCATGTGGAAGACAACACAACAGTGGTCATCCATTTCATATGACTGCACCTCTAACCCAGTCAACATTGACATCAGTTGTAATTCACATTTTAAATTGCTTATTGAGCTACTTAGTAT
The DNA here is from genome assembly GCA_002245475.1 of Calephelis virginiensis. Lineage (NCBI taxonomy): Eukaryota > Metazoa > Arthropoda > Insecta > Lepidoptera > Riodinidae > Calephelis > Calephelis virginiensis. The sequence continues at coordinate 260,513 of NJDC01001917.1, read as the reverse complement.
TATTTTCTGAAAAATATTGTTATTAATACAATTAACTATTGGCAATTGGCAGAAATTTAATTATGTTGTTCATGAATTGTGTTTGTCTAGCCTCAAATAGTGTACATCAGTCGCTTGCATGCCACCCACTTTTGGTCACAATGGATTCAGACTAGTGGGCTATTATGGGATATACCAATACAAATAATTGTGAAGATGTCTTGATATCTTGATTATGAAAATTAGTTATTAATATTGAGACAAGTGAATAGTAACAAGTTTAGATTTAAAATATTTTTTTCTTATTGAACGTCTTTTGTTTTAAAATTTAAACTAATCTATTTTAAGTTATTTTTTTTTGTTTTTGTACAATAATGCCGTTACTCTGCCCACAAATATATACCTACTAAAGTGAATTAATTAGTAGTAAAATAAAACTTACTATAACGTAGAACTCACAAATAAAAATAGTATGACTACAACCACAATAGCAAGAACAAATGAGCTAAAAATATGTCTAATTAAACTAATTCTCATTAACATTAAAATAAATAAACTTTCAGAAACATTTGATTTAGAATATTAAAAACTAGTATTACCAATTAGTTTGTTCACTTGGTTATGAAAACAGCTTGAGTAACTCACAATTGTTTAGCAAAATTAGTTATTGCTAGATATTTCGATTTTTTTAATGATATTGGAAGGCAAACAAGCAGACGGATTTCCTGATGTTAAGATATTCACGACGCCTAGAGACACCAAAGGTGGTAATGGTGCGCTGCCAACCTAAGGCCGGGATGTTAGGCCTCGAACCAAAATAAGTTTACCGACTACCTTACCTTCGGAACCGGAACACGTCATGGCGGCAGGAATAGAAATATAATATGGAATGATTACAACAATCATTATAAGTCACCTCCAATTTAGGCGCAAGCTAATTTAATAATGAAGACATTAAGTAATAAAATATCACTAATATGTAACAAAATCAGTTGTTTTATTAATTGTTTGCATGCTGGAACATGGATCCTCGCAATTCAAGGCGTTATAGCAGCGGCATACCAAAGGTTAAAGTATATGTATTGTATAATTATAAAAATAAGTACCTATGTTCACGTCCATATTCCCCAAGTTATAGGCAGAGGTACAACCAGGGCATCTAGGCGTAGCAGAAGACACTAAATCCCACATTGTGGCAGATGATAAGACTATTGCCAACCGGACACATATCCAATCCCAAGCAACATTATTTTTATAAGAAAATTGTAAATACTTTTTTTCTATACTTATTGTTGCCCGACCCAAGGATCGAACCTAGGGTCTCAGGAAGTCAAGTCCGACTCCAGACTGCTGGACCACAGTAAGAAGGTGGAAAAATAACAAATAATGTTAAACAGTGTAACTAACCTGTGGTCTAACAAATGTTTCCTCACTCTTCTTTGGTGGAGTCATTTTCTGTTTACATTTATTTCTTTGAATCTGAAACAATTCATTCTGTTTTTCTTTAAGTTTCTCCTCTAACAATCTCACTTCTTCTAAAACCTCCTCACATTCTTCAGGAACTCTCGACCTGAATGGCCTGGAAGCTAATAAATTATTATTTTTAAATAGTAATTAAGTAGTTATTCAAAGCAACATAACAATAATACAATTAATTTGACACCATTTAAAATTACTGGCACCAGTTCAATTACCTCCTTTTCGGAATAACTTAGTTATCTTTAGTTGCTTCTTTACATTAGTCATAGCTACTCGCAAGTCGCAATCAATATAAAAACTTATTAATTAAAAAGTACACTCAAAAACGAAAAGCTAATATAGATTTTTGAAATTCGTCCGGTACAAAAAACAAACATGTTTTGACGTTTTACTTTTTTATTCGTTTTTTTTAAGTTAATTTGCCCCTTTCTGGGGCCAGCTAAGACCTTTAGGCCATGCTGCCATGTCTTCCGTAATAAATTCTTTTTCATATTAAAATTTTAAATTCATTTCTTCAGTTTCTTAACATATTGTCTTCCCCTTTTTAAAAGTCATTTCCTTCACTAAGACAAAGCTTATTTGAGTCCTTCAATACGTCTTTAGTTTTTAGTTTTAATTACTTGAAGTTTACATATTATGTTACTCCGTTAATTTATTTTATAGTACGTCACATCCTTGAATTACGATTATTTTCACACAAATTATAAAACTAAAATTCTGAACACCAAAATCATCGTCTTTCATGTTGGCGCTAAAACTTCTACGACAGTGCAAAAAGTATTTTTAATATTCTTTTTTTTTTACCTTTATATTTTATACTAGTCTTATATTATGTAATAAACCCATATCTTAATATTTCATGTCTTTTTCTAGTTTCATCTTCAAATTTCTTTCTTGTTCAGGCCTCTGCCTCTTCTAACTCTACAATAGTCTTTCACTAGTATAGTTTATTTACTAA
>NJDC01001917.1:235298-245584 GCA_002245475.1 Calephelis virginiensis | reverse complement strand
TTATTTCAGTCATTAGTCACTATTAACAGAGTCTTGTCTGGGTCTTGAGTAAAGCGGTGGTTTCGTTACACAAGCTCGTTTATGAGATTTGGCGGCAGCGAGGAAATTCATGATACACTAATTTTTTCATGATTATTTCATTAGTGCACTTTCACTGAACAAAATCAAACTAATTACCACCTGTATTAACCAATTTTACTCATATTTTACACTAAATTTAATAATTATGAATAAATTACGACCATCTTCATTCACGATGGCGCCAAAACTCTCTAGGTAATATAATTCACAGATGACAGAACAACATTACTCACAGATAATTAAACTGGCAAATTTACAAGCACAAACATAGAACAGGGTTCTGGCGCCATCGTGGAAGATCAAAGAAGATGGTCGGAGGATTATTATTGAATTTTGTGTAAATTATGAGTAAAATTAGTTAGTTTATAAGTGAATTCGTTTTATTTTTATCAGATATAGTGCACAAGTGAAATGTTAATGAAGAAGTTAGTGTATCGTGTATTTCTTCGCTGCCGCAAAATCTCACTAAAAGATTTTGAGGAATAAAGCCACCGCTTTACTCAAAACCCTAACTGCTGAAATGACTTTGACTTACGACTTTTGACTGCTAAAAAGAATTTATTTACCTATTCAGAAGACATGGCAGCATGGCCTTAAGGTCTTAGCCGGCCCCAGAAAGAGGCAAATTATCCTAAAAATGGAATTTGGCGCCATCGTGAAAGAAGATGGTCATAATTTTCAGTTTAGCACAACTTTCATATAAAAAAAAAACAAGTTTGCTATGTTTTTTATTCACCTAAATCATATGACACTAGTTGCCTTATATCTGAATGCCTTTAGACTTACTTTCAAATTATAAGGGTTACATATTTTCACAATGTTATATATACCAAACGCTACTCAATAATGTGCCGTTGCCAGGGGGGTGATTATGTATCTCAGTTGTCATCTCAAACTGTAAAAGTTTACATCAAATGACGTCATTTGTGTTTGCTATCTCTATTGTATTTATGTTGGTCACTGGAGATAGCAAATACAAAACACGTCATTTGACAGCGATTCGATGTACACTCATCCATTTTGATTTGGTAACTGAGTTACATAATCACCCCCCAGGACTACAGCCTACAAGCGCCGGCAGACTTAATCATTGGACTGAATTAATACCTAAGACATGGCAGATTGGCCTAAAAGTCGCCGTAGCCGATCCCCGAAAGAGGTAAATTAACTACTAACTAAAAAAAGTAATGGGGTTGGCGGGAACGGTCGGAGGGGGAAGGCGCGCTTTTCGAGGGTTCCCTCCAATCTTTAAGCTAAAAATGTGTAATATAATGTAAAAATGTATAATTTGTAAATTAATTAAAGTGTAAATATTACTTAGTTGTGTGTAAATGTGATTCAGTAAATAAACTATACTAGTGAAAGACTATTGTAGAGTTTTATCACGACAGAAGAGGCAGAGGCCTGAACAAGAAAGAAATTTGAAGACGAAACTAGAAAAAGACATGAAATATAAAGATATGGGTTTATTACATATTATAAGACTAGTATAAAATATAGAGGTAAAAAAAAAGAATATTAAAAATACTTTTTTGCACTGTCGTAGAAGTTTTGGCGCCAACATGAAAGAAGATGATTTTGGTGTTCAGAATTTTAGTTTTATAATTTGTGTGAAAATAATCGTAATTCAAGGATGTTACTTACTATAAAACAAATTAACGGAGAAACATAATATGTAAACTTCAAGAAATTACTTTTAAAAAGGGGAAGACAATATGTTAAGAAACTGAAGAAATGAATTTAAAATTTTAATATGAAAAAGAATTTATTATTACGGAAGACGTGGCAGCATGGCCTTAAGGTCTTAGCCGGCCCTTTATTAAATTAAATTAACTTAAAAAATAAAATAAAAAAAGTAATACGTCAATACTTTTGACGCTGAATTTGACATTAAGTTGACATTTCTAAGTTTTTACCGAGAACCATTGATTAAATTAAACTAAATCAATTATTTTAAATACAAAAGGAAAAACCAACTGTAGTTATAAGCTAAAGTTTAAAGAGTGAATTATGGCTGGGGACAGAAATATAGATCGTCGACGTTCGAGATCAAGAGAAAGGCGCGATCGAGAACGCTATGAAGACAGAGAATCACATCGAGAAAAAATAAAGCGCCGTGAACGTTCAAGGAGTCCCAGGAAAGAAGCTGTTGATACTCGTTCACGTAGTCCAAGGAAAGATAAGGAGCGTTCTAGAAGTCCTACGCGTAAAGAACGCGGTCGATCTAGAAGCCCAAAAAAACGAGAAACAAAAGAAAAAGATCGTCGACACGATGAAAGTGCTAAAACTAAGAGCAAAAAAGAGGAAGATTCTAAAGAAGACGACGAAATGGTGGAAAAAAAAGAAGAATCCAAACCAATCAAGCGAGAACCTCTGTCACTGGAAGAACTTCTTGCTAAAAAAAAAGCTGAAGAAGAAGCTAGAAGCAAGCCTGTTTTCTTGACCAAAGAACAAAGAGCGGCTCTTGCATTGGAACGGCGTCGCGAGCAAGTCGAAGCAATGCGAGCAAATGTTGAGAAACCCACTATCACTACTATTGACTTGACAGGCACTTCTAAGAAAGAGGATGACAAAAGGCACAAAGAAGAAAGAGAGAGAGAAAAAGAGCGTGATCGTGAAAAGGAAAGAGAGAGAAAGTATGAGGAGAGAAAAGCAGCCAGTGATCGTAACAGGGATGATAAAAAGGATAAGAATGAGGATTTCAATAAGAGCAAGGACAAAGAACGAGAGGAAGAAGCTATAAAAGCTCGTTACTTGGGTATTGTTAAGAAAAAACGTAGGGTTAGGCGTCTTAATGATAGAAAATTTGTGTTTGATTGGGATGCATCTGAAGATACTTCCAATGATTATAACACATTGTACAAAGAAAGACATCAAGTACAGTTTTTTGGCCGTGGTCACATTGCTGGTATTGATATTAAATCACAGAAGAAAGACTACAGTAAATTTTATGGAAATCTGTTAGAAAAAAGGCGAACAGAATTAGAGAAAGAACAAGAGAAATTACGTTTGAAAAAAGTTAAGAAGAAGGAAGACAAACAGAAATGGGATGATAGGCACTGGTCTGAAAAAGATCAAGATGAAATGACAGAAAGAGATTGGAGAATCTTTAGAGAGGATTACAACATAACTATTAAAGGAGGAAAAATACCCAATCCTATTCGTTCATGGAAGGAAGCTGGCTTTCATAATGATATTATGGAAATTATAAATAAAGTTGGGTATAAAAGTCCAACGCCTATTCAGAGACAAGCTATTCCCATTGGGCTACAAAATAGGGATATAATTGGTGTTGCTGAAACTGGATCTGGAAAAACTTTAGCTTTTCTCATACCATTATTAACATGGATACAGTCATTACCAAAAAATGAAAGAATGGAGGATGCTGACCAAGGACCTTATGCTATTATATTAGCTCCAACGCGAGAATTGGCTCAACAAATAGAAGAAGAAACAAATAAATTTGGAATTCCTTTAGGAATCACGTCGGTTGTTGTTGTTGGTGGTTTATCTAGAGAGGAACAAGGTTTTAAACTTCGACTTGGGTGTGAAATTGTTATAGCAACACCAGGTCGTCTTATTGATGTGCTTGAGAACAGATATTTAGTCTTGAATCGATGCACGTATGTAGTACTTGATGAAGCCGATCGTATGATAGACATGGGATTTGAACCTGATGTTCAGAAAATCTTAGAATATATGCCCGTTTCAAATGTAAAACCCGATACCGATGCAGCAGAAGATGCATCTGTCCTACTTGCAAATTATAATACAAAGAAAAAGTATAGACAAACTGTGATGTTTACAGCAACTATGCCTCCAGCAGTAGAGCGCTTAGCAAGAAGTTATTTAAGAAGGCCAGCTATTGTCTACATTGGTTCAGTAGGCAAGCCAGTTGACAGAACAGAACAGGTTGTATATATGATTGGTGAAAATGAAAAACGCAGGAAACTCACTGAAATTCTACAAAGAGGAGTAGAACCTCCCATTATCATATTTGTCAATCAAAAGAAAGGTGCAGATGTACTTGCTAAAGGTTTAGAAAAACTTGGTTTCAACGCATGTACCCTGCATGGTGGTAAAGGTCAAGAACAGCGTGATTTTGCTTTGGCTAGTCTGAAGAATGGTTCTAAGGATATACTGGTGGCCACAGATGTTGCAGGGCGTGGTATTGACATTAAAGATGTCAGTATGGTAATAAATTATGATATGGCTAAAAGTATTGAAGACTATACCCATCGTATTGGTCGTACAGGTCGTGCTGGCAAAACTGGTAGAGCCATATCCTTTGTCACCAAAGAAGATTCTGCAATTTATTATGACCTTAAACAAGTTTTACTGACAAGTTCTGTATCCACATGTCCACCTGAATTAATGAATCATCCGGATGCACAACATAAACCTGGTACGGTTGTCACTAAAAAGCGTAGGGAGGAAATGATATTTGCATAAGTAAAACTGCCAAACTTGATACTTTTATTGTATATATTTTACTTCAAATACAATAAATAATAATTTACTATAAATTGTTGCATTGACAATTTCTCATTTTCTCTTGCAGCATATCTGTAATAAAATATTTACACATTAATTATAATAACACATTAATAATAGAATTTAATATTTAACTGCTTACGCCACCTTATGTTACAGCTATTGTAATAACCTTACAATTTTATGTTTCGATCTAGATTATAATATAGCACTTAAAGTTATCTATAAAAGAGGCATACCATCCCTGCATCAAGTTGATTGGTGATACCGCCAATAGCAGTGTACCAAGCTGGTGGCAATATTCTGACTATACCTTTTTTTATTTTTAAAAATACAAAATTTAGCAAGCTATGTTCCTGCTTAAAGTTAATTTAAAAGTTTTTAAAGGGGTATATTGTGTCCCATGGACATTGTGGCTTATTTTATTTTAGTGTTATGACCACCTACCAAATTGGAGGCTTGGGTGTGACTCCCTTTCCCAACTAGGACTGTCATTTGTTTGATAAGCACAGATGTAGGTATTTCTAGGTCTTGCAGTGAGTTTAAATACACTACTTACTTCTAACCATGGCTCCGCTCGCATTTAAGTTATTAAAAAAGTATCCTATGTTAGGTACTTTTAATAACTCCAAGAAGATGTACAAAGTTTCATGATTATTGGTTAAGTATTTTTCGAGTGAAAGTGTAAGAAACATACGCATTTATAATATTGAAAGAGAAGGAGGGGCGTTTATTATATGTCACAGTACAAATACGAAGGAGTAATGAATCTAATCCTAGTTGTCAAAATACTTTGCTTGCCCACCATTGAAGCAATAGGGATGTCATTTTTTATCAATCGAATTTAAATTATTACGCAGTGTATAAAAAAAATAGGTAATCTCAGGGCGCGGGTAATCCCATAAAAACGAATAGTTAAGCTTGTGGCATTTTAAAAATAGCGCGGAAACAAATAACGTCGTCACTACACGTCGTGTGGATGCTTGTGTGAATGGATAAGTAGGTATAATAGGTAGGTAGTTTCCTCACTGTTTCATATTTATATTGTGGTATTGTTGTCTAACTGCATTAAAAGCGTGGGTACGGTTCGCTTATTGTAAGGTTAGATAAAATTGTTTTTTGCTTATGAATTTATATTTGTAAATCCAAAATTAAATGAAAAATTTACAAGTTATCCGCAATGTTGCCTACTAGATAAAATAGACTAAGTGCCTATTTCCCAAGCAGACCCAATAAGCGGCACTAGCACTGACGTATTTACCAGAGGGTAGTTTTATGACAACTGGTTCGATTTAATACCTATAACCGCGTTACATAAACAATGCTTGCAATAATTTGTGCTTTGGTTTGCAAGATAAGGTTAAGTGGTAAAGAAAGAAAGTTTGCCATGCCATTTTAAGCAACATTATCCTTAGTGGCAACAAACCATTTTTTAGTGTGCGTTACCCCAGCAAGAAGGTTTGGAAACGGTGGTAGTTTACGGTAGATAGGGATAAATTAATTTACATTCTAAAAATTGTGTGTATTAATAAATAATCATGTAATCTCAAAACAAACAAAAAACAGTGTGTAAATAGTAAATCGTGAATAAATAATTAAAAACATATTAAAATATTTGCACACCACAAGTTGGTAGAATATGTAGGAACGCTTAAATAATTTTGTAACATCTTTGTAACACTCATATTCCGCAAATAAATATTTTTTCTTTTTTTTTCTTTCTTTTTTCTTTTCAAGAAAGTAGCACCTAGAGTGATATGAGTGGGACACATAATTAGTGCTCGATCTGCTGTAAATGTGCGCCGAATAAAAAAATTGTGCATGTTGTCGTTTTGGAAATAAGCGAAAATAACACTTCCTGCTGGGGTAACGTTGCTCCAGCAAGAAAAATCTAAAGTAATTGTCGGAAAGTTAAAAATTGTGCATGAGCAGAAAGCTTATATTTGTGCAAATTTGTGCGCTAAAAAAAAATTTGTGCGTCTTCCGTTTTTCGAGATATTGCGTTTCCTGCTCGGTAACGTTTTGCAGAATCGCGTATCTCAAAGACTATTGTATGTGCGCCTGTAGAATAAATACGCACAAATAGCTCTTAATTTGTGTGTATTTGTGACAAAATTAGATTTAAAAAATATTTATAGTTTTCAAGTAATCGCGGTTTTTCCAAAAATAAAAAAAAAATCATAGCGCCTAAATACGGAAATATATATAAGGTCACCGAAAACTGTATTCGGTCCTTCTTAGTGATTATATTTACTATAAAAAAAATCAAAAGCATACATACATGCGTTTTTTAATTAAAAAAAAAGTTAAAAAGACGGCGTCCTAATTTTGACGTTACTGCACAAATTACTGGCTCAACCTAAGAGGTTTAGGTGTTAATCAAAAATTAGTGCGTTTAGTCAAATAATATGTAAGATAAATATCTGGTTTGAAATATTTCGCATTAAGTAAATATAAACAAAAACTAAAACAGCAACTCTAACGCTGGTTATCCGACCAAATTCGAATTACTACTAAAAAGCGGCGTTTTCGTACATACTAATGACCTTCTTAACTTAACTCATTAAGCCGATAACCGATTGAAACTTATTACGTCCGAGTACACTGAAAGTCGAAAATTGTAATAAAAATAAATATTTTATTTATTTAAAAAAGGTATAAATAAAAAGTAACCTAATCAATATTTTTTATTATATATTTTTTTTGATTTTTGGAAAAACTGCGATTACTTGAAAACTATAAATATTTTTTAAATTTAATTTTGTCACAAATACACACAAATTAAGAGCTATTTGTGCGTATTTATTCTACAGGCGCACATAAAATAGTCTTTGAGATACGCGATTCTGCAGAACGTTACCGCAGTAGGAAACGCAATATCTCGAAAACCGGAAGACGCACAAATTTTATTTTTAGCGCACAATTTTGCACAAATATAAGCTTTTGCTCATGCGCAATTTTTAACTCTTCGACAATTAGTTGAGATTTTTCTTGCTGGAGCAACGTTACCCCAGCAGGAAGTGTTTTATCCGTTTATTTCCAAAAGAAAAAGAAAAGAAAAAATATTTATTTACGGAATATGAGTGTTACAAAGATGTTACAAAATTATTTAAGCGTTCCTACATATTCTACCAACTTGTGGTGTGCAAATATTTTAATAGGTTTTTAATTATTTATTCACGATTTACTATTTACACACTGTTTTTTGTTTGTTTTGAGATTACATGAGTATTTATTAATACACAATTTTTAGAATGCAAATTAATTTATCCCTATCAACAAACTCCTGTGCACCCAACATTCTGCAATTAAATTAAACAAATTAGAAATACGGTATTATTTATTCTTATCCGCAAGAAAATCTTTGACACTATAACAATTTTTCTCTAAAAGTAAGTTGAATACCTTTTTTCGAAATCTGTTTAATAGAAGTCCAAAACGACAACATGCACAAGTTTTTTATTCGGCGCACATTTACAGCAGAGCACTAATTATGTGTCCCACTCATATCACTCTAGGTGCTACTTTCTTGCTGGGGTAACGCACACCATTTTTTAGGTGATTAAGAAAGTGGACAAACACACAGTTAGCCTGGTTGTAAGAGACAACATAATGGAATTGGAGCTTTGCTTTAAATTCATTTTTATCATTACTGTCCAGCAATGTATATTTTTTTTATCAGGTCTGTCTGCTTATTTGTTCGTTGTATCGACTTTTATCAAATTTGGTTACTACTTTCGAAGGGTTACATCTAAAGTTTAGATTTAACCCTGTATAACGTAAATGTATTAATGTAAATAAAATAATGCATAGATTCCTTAAACAAAAAACATTCCTTTTGGGACAGATGTTTATGAAATAAACAAAATTAAGTGCTTAAATTATTCTGAACTTACTTAGGCATGATCTACTTCTTCTCCATGCAGGTCATCTGAAAACATTACAATAAAACGCGTAGGTAAAAACTTGAAACACTTATTTCCGAATAAATTGGAGAAGCAAGAGTGTAGCAATGTAATTAGAGATAATATTTAGAATAGCGCATGTGATATATGTATAGCAAGACTTTATATTGAGAACAACTTCCAATGAATTACATGAAATAAAAATCAATTAGTGCTTAAATCCATCTGAACTTAGTCCACAAGCATTAAAAAGCAAAATGTAGTAAAATTAATAAATAAAAACACATTTACAAAAAAACCAACACAAATGTTAATGGGTGTTAATTATTTAAAACAATATGCTGTTAGAAAAATCACACACAAAATAGCATGCAAAGCTTATTCTGTATACCTATTCCTTCTTTTCCGAAGGTTTACTCTCAGTTTCTTCCTTGGATGGTGGAGGCATGACTGCTTGTTTGACAGTCGAGGCTAGTGATACGGTCATGTCAACAAATTCAGAGAGATCTTTGGGAAAAGATAACTCGGGAAATTTGATTTCCAATTGAGGGTCGCCAGGTTTCACTGTCGTAGAGAATAAAAAAAATACAATTTTCAAGGAGAATATAGGATTTCTGGTGGCGAATAATACTAGCCCCCTGTATACACCGATGGTGTTATTAGTGTGTTTGTAGTTGTTGGCTTATATACATTATACATTAACTTAAAGATATTTTTAACTAATATAAAAAAAAACATATTTTATGGCATATGACTTTCAAAAGCATGTTAGATAAAAATTACTTATATATTTAAAAATTGTATTATATTGTTTCAATTTTGTCAAAGTTTCATATCCCCACAGTGACTATGGTATTTTTCTACAAAAATAAGAATATAAAAATAATATTAGATAAGTAGTCAATCGCCTCTGTGGTCTAGCGGTTCAGTTGTTGGACTTGACTACATGAGGTCCCGGGTTCGAATCCCGGGTCGGGCAACAAAAAGAAAATTGGGTTTTTCCAAATTTTCTAATAAAAAAAATGTTGCTCGGGATAGGATATGTGCCCGGTTGGCGATAGGCTTGCCACCTATCACATTGTGGGGGACTTAGTATCTTCGGCTAATCGTGGGTGCCCTGGTTGTGCCTCTGCCTACCTCTTCGGGGATATGGGCGTGAAGATACTTTTTTTTTAGTACTATTCAAAAGTTAAATTATCACTCTTCTATGCACAGCTAGACACAAGCCTTCAAAAACATTTGTAAGTTATAAAACAACTAAGAAGCACTCTCCTGAGTCCTGATGGCAAGAGAAAACCAGGGCCGATAGACATGGTGCCACATGTCTCTCCTCCGCTTTTTACGTCCAAAACATGTCTTTATTTTTGACCAAGACGAAGTTAATCTAATTGATGATTTCAACTACTATTATTTACTGGTATACAAAAATAAAAAAAAATTACCTCCATAAAGGAAATTATATGCAATATTGACATATTGTTTAACAAGAGCTCCATTATCTTTTAGAATTTCTTTAGTTTCCTCGGGGAAACACAAGTAACCCATTGCTGTTGTACCTAAACCAGCATAAAATAGCCTCTGAAAACAATAATTACATTTTAATAATTAACCTAGTGCCAAGATAAATGTGGATTTTAAACAACAGTTTTTTACTTAAATTTGCGTGAAGCCGTAAAACTTCCTCGGGTGTATCTTGAGTACCTTTGAAAAACATTTAATTCAATCTAAGGAAACTATTATTGCTTTGCAGCTCGTAAGGGGCCGTTCATAATTCGTGTGAATTTTCTTATCCCTTCTTCCCCCCCC
>NJDC01001917.1:223442-235292 GCA_002245475.1 Calephelis virginiensis | reverse complement strand
CCCTTGTATTGTTGAAGATAATCGTCCTCGGTATTATTTAAGATACCCGCCCTCGGTATTGTTTAAAGTAACCGCCCCCCTGGCCCCTCCAATCCAATATGAAGCGTAAGCGTTTTTAAGGTAGATTTTACTGACTTAAATATACGAAATAAACGTGAATTATACTAGAAAATTTCGAGCACAGATTAAAAAGACTCGTCAACATTACTAAGGGGATATTCGCGGTTTAAAAGTAGTTCTATCAATAAAAAAATACTTCAAAATCACTGTGGCCATTGCGAACTTCACTTGATTAACGAACGACTCCTAAAAGCTTCAGTTTCCTTTTCACTAACTCTGTTATTGTGAGTTGTAAACTATTACAAGTAATCTGGATTCGAACGAACACCACCTAACACTTATCCCTGCTGCTATAATGTTAATTTTGTGGTTACTACTGTTACGCTTTTCAGAGTAGAGTAGTCAGTATTCATACGCAAGAAACTGGGATGTTAAGTCTCTAGATCAACATTGACCTGGAAGCACACTAATAGCACTTTTGGCGATGTTCATTTTGTACTCTTAGTTATGTCTGATTGTTAGTTTCTCATTATTTCCATCAAGACAAAGATAGGAAATTTTCGTGCTGAAACTAACATTTACCAAAAGAAGAAACAGTTACAAGATTTTTAGAATTGCAACTTTTTAGTTTATTTTTTTTATGTTTCAACAAAATAACGATCTTATTTACACACTCTTTTGTATAACTCTTGTACTTTTCCATAATACATTATAAGCACGATGGCTGCGTTTCCTGGTGCGGTAACGTTCTACAGAATCGCGTATCTCAAAGACTATTTTATGTGCGCCTGTAGAATAAACACGCACAAATAGCTCTTAATTTGTGCGTATTTGTGACAAAATTAGATTGCAAAACAGCCATTTCTTTTATTATTTTAAGCGAAATTAATATTTTTATAAAATAATACTACAAAATGAACAAAATTATTCAATTAAAAATAAAAAAGGTGTCTGTGCGATTCACACACGATAGAAGTGAAACTTCGGTAAATCGTATTAAATGAGATGAATATATATTTGTATCTCTTACCTGCAAAATAATGAGATGAATATATATTGTGTCTCTTACCTTTCGTTTTTCCGTTGTACCCGTTTTGAAATCACAACGATTCTAAAGAAGTTTCACTTCAAAAGTGTAGGGTAGGTATTTTCTTGCCCCGCACCATCCCATGTCTTTTACTTTACATTGAATTATGCTATTAATGTCGAAAGTTTCATTACAAATTTAATTATTGTTAAATAGTAACTCATTGAACAAGAATTTAGGAAAGCAACACTAATTTGCTTAGAATCGATGTCTTGTTCATGGTAGGGAAAATATAATTGTAATTTAAAAAAATATATAAGTATTATGTTAAAATACAAATGTTATTTATAAATGGTGTGTATGCAATTAAATTCCACTAAATGCCTGCAATGAAAGTATATATTCAATTATATTTACTCTAATTATTCCTCCTCTTAAGCCAAATATAAATCCTGATAAACCTCCCATTGCTACTGCTCCATACCGGATTTCTTTATTTTCTTCTTCTCGCAAATACTGAATCACCCCTGAAAATATTACAAATAGAAAATTAGCAGGACCTAAATTAATTAGCTAAATTATAATGATTGAATTATCGATATCGCTAAAGAAAATAAAATGTTTCATATAAAAAAATATACTCCTTTTCACCCACTGGGGGGTTAAGTATTGAAAATTGATTTAATATAATCAAATTCGAATCGATCGCAGCTCGCAAAGAGCGAGCATAGGCTTACCGTCACTAACACAGTTTCGCAGCGACTTACCGCCCGCCGCCTTACTTATTCCTACTGCCATAACGTAAATGCTTGTAGTTAACGTGTTCCAGTTCGGAGGGTAAGGTAGCCGGTAAACTTGCTTTAGCTCGAGGCTCACCTCAGGTTGGCAATGCACCATTACCACCTTTGATATCTCTAGGCGGCGTGAATTTTTTTATTATCAGGATTTTTCATCTTATCATTGGCTTGTTTGCCTTCCGATATCATAAAAAAAAATGTACGTAGTCGTAGTCAATTTATACCAAGTTATATATAAAGTTGGAACATCCTTAGTGAATGCCTACAACATAAGAGGAATTTGAATGCCAAATTTTAAGTTTCTAGCCCTAAGGGTTTGGCCTGTGCCTTGATATATCTTTCAATCAGATTTGCCTTACATTATTGATATACAGATTGAAAATTGTAAGAAAATATATATTAACGTTTAGGAATTATTGTCATTGATATTATCTGGTGTCATATCATAATCATATGGGCAAATAATATGGGCATATAAGAATGTACCCCAAGTACTGTACTGTTTGAATGGTCTACAAGCTATGCACAAAATTAAATAACAACTTTATAATTATTGTGATGTAAATAAAAACAAAAATTCTACTATTTCATTAGGGACTAAATATAATCAATATAAATTTACTTATATAGTCATCGTTGTCATTGTCGTTATACGTAACCATAAATTATCAACACCTTTCTTACGAGGGTTTAACGAATATATGATGGCAACACAAAACGTATTTTCGTCCAATTTGGCGGGAACGTTTAAGAGGACTAGCACGCTTTTTTAGGATTATTAGGATTCCCTCCAATCTTACAGAAATGCAGGTTAAATGTAGAAAAAACTGTTTTATATTATGTAATCACTAGTTAGAGTGATTACATATAATTGGGAAAACGATTAACTTTATATAAATCTAAAATTAAGTTAGACAACAGTAAGAAGCTGAGACTTTCAACATTTTGTGTAGGTTATTACATATAAAGTTTTATTTGAAAAATGAAGAAGATTATTAGCACAATAGATGAGGCATAGGACTGGGGAAGAAGACGATTTCTTGAAGGCAAGCTATAAAAACACTTGATAAATAAGGTTTGGGATAGGTACCCATGTTATAAGTTATGACAAAAATTAACACTGGCTTTCATATGTAATTATAAATAAATTATATATTTTAAGCTGTTATAGGGAAAATAGGGAGTTAAACAAAATGACTTCAGAAATAAATCTGAAATAATTCTGACAAGAATAAAAAATTAAAGGTGTAAAACATACTTTTGTCAAACTAAAAATCAAAAAACCTTTAATAATTATGTTGTTTATTTAGTTATTTATCTTATCTAAGACAACAAGTTCTAGGAAGAAGAAATATGTCAAAAGGCCTTATTGTGTCTCAAAAAGAAAAAATGATTTAAAAAAAGTATTTATGTTACATCCAATATTTTTTTGTTTTAGGTTATTAATTTTACTTTTTTATTTTTTATAGCTTGTCAAACTTAGTAATAATTTACATAATTAAGCATGGCAAAATAAGTTTAAACTAAAATTAAGGAAATTTGAACTAAATATCAAGATCATTAATCCTTACACTGTTACTAAACCATGTAGGGGCGTGGATCAGGAGATCAGCTTCGGAGTAGTTTACTTCATCTCTACTCCATCTTTATTAATAGTGAATTTGTGTAATGTCAAGTTCAACCTTGGAGTAAAATTAGACTTACTGTAATTTAAATTTATTAATAAGACGGACAGTGTACAACATTATTTACCATTATATCAATGCTCACAATGTGATTGGAATGATTGGAGTATTGTTAGCTATGTAGTGGCTGCTATGTCTATGTGTAAGCAAACAGTGCTTGTATGCAGTTTTGTTTTTATATTATAGGTACTGTAAACAGGTGCCCTGAGTATGAAATATGAGCATTTTCCATAATAATTTATATACTAAGGAATTAGGAAACCATACTCACAATCTGACCTGTCACGTAGTTCATGAAAATTATTTTGTACTGTATTCTTCACTGACTCTGTCTGTCCCCAAACATTTTGTACTTGTTCTCTGACAACTTGCACAGGTGGATGTAGAACTGATCTCAGATAGCTGTCTTTCTTTTCGGCTTTAGCCTGAACATATCTAACAAATGTTATAAAGATAACTTAATTATACTACTTATATAAAGTCGTACAATATTTAATACAGCATTATTACTAGTTTTATATACGAGGGGCCTTCAATAATGACTTAGCCTCATCGCCCCATGGCGTTGTTGTTACAAAAGAGTTTTCCTATCGTGCAGTAAATACTTTTTGAAGTCTATCAAGTAATTTTCAGTCTTTTCCCTTCATTTGTTTTGTTTTGACAGCCTTTAGAAGCGAGCGTGTCGGTCGGTTTTGCAAAAATGGAAAAAGAGCAATATCGTTTGGTGATTAGATTCTTGTTTTTGGAAGGGAAAACGCGCAGCGAAATCAAAGAGCGCTTGGCTCCTGTGTACGGTGACTCTTCTCCTTCGATGGCGACCGTCAAAAATTGGTTCAACGAGTTTGCTCGTGGCCGCACGTCGGTTTTTGATGAGCCACGCCCAGGTGCACCGAAAACGGCTACTACAGAAGAAAACGTAAAAAAAATCCACGATCTCGTGTTGGCAGACCGGCGACTGAAGATTCACGAGATAGCTGAGACTGTAGGCATCGCAGATGGGACAGTGCATCATATTCTAAACGAAGAATTGGGTATGAAAAAGTTGTCGGCACGATGGGTGCCGCGTTTGCTCACACCAGACAACAAGCGCAACCGTGAGACTACATCGGCGACATGTTTGGCGCTGTTTCAACGCAACCCGGCGGAGTTTTTGCGTCGTTTTGTGACCGTCGATGAAACATGGGTTCACTGGTACACACCAGAGACCAAGGAACAGTCGAAACAGTTTACCCGGCGAACGTGCTCCAAAGAAGGCGAAGACTGTTCAATCGCCAGGAAAGGTGATGGCCAATGTTTTTTGGGACTCACAAGGTGTGATTTACATTGATTACCTCCAGAAGGGTAAAACAATCACGGGGATCTACTATTCTGACTTATTGGGCAGATTCGACGCAGAATTGAAAAAAAACGGCCCCATTTGGCAAAAAAAAAGTGCTGTTCCACCACGACAACGCGCCGGCTCACACCTTCGCCGTTGTCATGGCCAAATTGATCGAATTGCGCTACGAATTGCTGCCCCATCCACCGTATTCTCCAGAATTGGCTCCATGCGACTTTTTCTTGTTCCCAAATCTGAAAAAGTCACTCGCCGGCAAAAGATTTGGGTCGAATGATGAGGTCATTGCCGCCACGGAGACCTATTTTGAAGACCTCGGAAAATCGTATTTTTTTGACGGGTCAAGAAAGTTGGAGCATCGCTGGTCCAAGTGTATTGAATTGAAAGGAGACTATGTTGAAAAATAAATCTTTACTTTCACAAAATTTTCTTTATTTTTTCTTAGGCTAAAAATTTATTGAGTGGCCCTCGTAAGTGTTTGAAATTCCTAATTATTGTAAATTGTGTACTAATACTTTTTTTTATTTTTGATATAAATAGGATCAGAAAGTAAATATTATGTTTGAACCAAAACTCCAAAAAATAGTTAGTAAAACATAAAAGTTTCAAATGTGTCAAAAGTATCAAAACAAATTGTTTGATTTAAATTTATTTTCAATCATTCATGCGCCTTAATCAACTTAGTGTGACATTACATACATAACCAGCAGAAATATTCTAAACAGAATTCCTCAATTCTGGAGTTAAAGTAAAAAGTACTTACCATATTAAGTCTAGATTAGAACTGTTTTCGTCAACTTTTGAACTAACTAATGTAGGATTTCAAGATAAAAAAAAGAGCCCCTAATTGAGATAAAAAATGCTTTACGTCTTCTTTGGATCATGGAATATATGTGCGCTACAATTTACTGCAGTTGATTGTGTATTGAAGGTTTATTGCGAAAACAAAACACTGAGTCTTACTACTGTTTAACTGCGAAACATACAATTTGTTACCATGTAAATGTTAGATATTTTCAAACTTACTCAGCATAATCAGCATGTGGGGCTTCGTAAATTGGTAATTCAGAAGGTCTCATAAGCGGAGGCTTCTTCGGTTCGTTTGATTCCTGGACTGGAGTCGCTGCTTTTACAATTGGTACCAATGACACTAGCCCAGAGCCCAACACAACTTTCCGTAGCATCTAAAATTTAATAAAGGAAAATTTATTCATTGTTTAGGGCGTTACAAAACTTGAAACGCAACTGCACGTTGCTCAAAAGTTCACAGTTACATTTTTTACCTTTTTGGTAAAGACCAAAATAAATTGAGATCAGCTGCTAAAAGTTAACCAACACCCACACTTGTGACAGCTATTTGACTGTTTGACAAACAGCTGATTTTTGACATTACATAACATTGAAAAATTCGGATACTTGAATGTAATAATTATTTCAAACTTGCTATACCATGCAGCTAGTGCTATGTCCAGTTCTATAATTCATAATTATTAAGAAATCATACATTTGATATATACCGTTAAATATATCATCATCATGACAATAAGTATTTATTACTTTAACAATTATAACTTTTATTACTTTTCCAATAACACATTTGAGTTGGTTTAATACTAAGGAATTTAAATACTCTTTGGCAAGAGTTTAATACTCAAAGAATATCACAATGTGTGAAGCAAAGAATATAAATAGATGTACTCTTAAGCAAAGAGTAAAGTAACTGTCCACAAAGGATCTTTTGCAAGTGTGAAGTGAAGTGAGTGACTATCATAGAAATAAGAATATATATCCCACCGACCACGACGAAGTGAAAGATCTAATTAAATATATCCACAACAGAAAGGCCCCGGGGCCTGACGGTATTACAAACAGGATAATTAAATACTTTCCTCCCGCACTCATATATCTACTAGTAAACATCTTTTATGTATTACTAGCAGGCAGCGCTTTTCCTGACGAGTGGAAAGAAGCCACTGTCATAGGAATACATAAACCGGGTAAACCCCGTAACATCGCGAGTAGTTATCGCTCGATCAGTCTTATTAATTCACGCGGCAAAATATACGAGCGCCTTATTCTCGCCCGCCTTAAGACGGCCGCAGCTGAGAAACATTTGTTAATGGATGAGCAATTTGGTTTCCGGGCAGCTCATTCATGTACAAATCAAGTGCTCCGCCTCACGGAGCACATACTAGACGACCTGAATAGACGACTACCCTTATACACGGGAGCGATATTCTTCGATGTGGCCAAGGCGTTCAATAAGGTCTGGCACAACAGCCTAATCGATAAGCTTTACGAAATGGGCGTGCCAGACAGACTAGTTCTCATCGTACGAGATTACTTGTCGAATTGTAAATTCAGATTTCGTGTAGAAGGGACCTTCTCTAGTAGTAGGCTCCTAGAGGCGGGAGTGCCGCAGGGCACGGTGCTCTCATCTATATTATACACCCTGTACACGAACGACGTACCCCGAACGCCACGCGTCCACGTAGCCCTCTTCGCGGCTGTATGCAACCCACCGTCGCGGTAAGCAAATAGGCTACCTCCTCAGAAACGCGGTCACTATCCTGGGCGACTGGTTCAGGAAGTGGCGTATAGAAGTGAACCCCGATTAACGTGCAACGGTGTACTTTAATCGAGGTCTCAAACCCAGCGAACGGATGAGATCGGGCCGGCCCCAGGGCGGAAAATTTTCGGGGGTGGCAAACAAATTTTAAAGAATGGCAAATTTTAAAATATGAATTAAATAATAAAATCATGATATGAATGTGAAGGGTAAAATTTTCTGTATCACATTTTACACAAAGAACAAGCCTAAGAATATGTACGTTAGTGCAAGCCTCGAGTTACGATTTATATCCAAGTCCAAATATAAAATAAATCACTCGGCTTGTATCGAACAACCGTCGCCGGCGCCGTCGCGCTGCACAGAACAGTGACAGCGTCAAAGCAACAGCACAGTGGTTAGGAGTGACCTTGACGGACTCCTTTCTTGCCAAGTTTACTATAGTTTATACTTTCAGGAAGTAAACAATAAGATGGGATATATGGGGGAAGGGGGGGGGGAATCGCCGATATCGCCTAGGGCGGCAAAGTCCCTAGGGCCGTGTCTGGACTGTAGCTTTCACGCGTATCTTTCCGTCCCATATCAAAAAATACAAGTAGTCCAGAATAGGTTCATGCGAACTGCCACTGGTGCTCCGCGGTACGTCCGCAACGAAAACCTACATCGTGACCTCGACTTACCCACGATAGCGCAGCATTTCAAAGAATTATCGGAACTCTCTGAAATAACGGCTGCCCACCCGAATCCAGTGTAAGCACCCGTGTGTGACTACACACCGGCTGCGAACGCACCTCCCAATTATAGAAGACCCCGCCACGTGTTATCGTATCCTCCGGACCCAATAACCGCAGCAAACGCTATACTTCCTCTTCCAAACCCGAACACAAATTAACAAAACATCACACTACACCGTCGCTGCCGGTCTCGGTGACGAAGACCTCTCTTGCGCCCGGCGCCTAATGCCGAGCGACGAGCCGCTACTATTCCTCCATCAAGTTCACCCAGTAACGAACGCAGCACCAAGTCGAGGTATGGTCTCCCGGGAAACAGCCCTTATTGCTGGCGTTGTAGGTTAAATAAATAATGATGTCTCGGGCTGAGCACCCTGCTCGGCCCACAAAACTCGGTGAAGTTGTAAAAACTGCGAGATTAGCAACAAACTAGTCATTCAAAAAAAAAGGAATGTATTCTTAGAGGTCAGTGGTGACCAAAGACTAGGTTGTAGGTAGTTTAAAATTTAAGACTGTGTACGAATAATAATTTGACGAATTTGGAATATAAACAACTTTTGCTATAACGTTTTATCTTACATCTGTCAATTCTGTCATCATACGATCTTCACGTAAGAGTACATTCACTCATCCATTCACTTTCACGATCACAGATATCGTTGCCACCTTAGAGAATTTTTATTTAATTTTTGGTGTATAATAGAGACATTCTGAAAAAAAAACACTAAAAACGTTTAGCGATTTTCAATGATATGTTTGATCAAATCGAGAATTAATAGAATTAGAAAACTCATATTGGCAGCACTCTTTTATATGAAGTCTGTGAATTGAAATCAAATGTCAAAATTGGACTAAATCCACGCCAAATCCTTCCTAAGAAACTAAACAAGCAGTGCTTTTCCCCGATTTAGGGGAATCTTCAACGTGTGATTAATTATTTAAAATGAATACCAACCTCAATTATTTTACAAATATGTACAATGTATGTATGTTTCAAAACATTTGTGAAAAGGTATAAATACATGTTTATTTTAAAAAGTATAAAATTTCAAAATATTAAATTTAGATTTTATCTGGCTGTATTTAACTGGCGGTATTTGATACAGTTCTCCTCGTGTTTAAGTGGGTCTTTAATATAGAATAAACCAATCCTTCCTGGGAGCCATAACAGGCGAGCAAAGGTGAAACGGTAATTACCAATAACACCACTGGTGTTAGATATTAGTGTGCTCTGCAGCTACTTTTTCGGGTCGGGATCCACCGCTTTACCTATTCCTACCGCCATAATGACAATGTCATATTTCAGTCCGAAGGGTAGGGTAGTCAGTCGGCCTTGTAAAATTGGTCTAGCACCCCGATCACGGGATTTTTAAGTTTACATTTTATGAGTTACATTACGAAATTTAAAATAATGTTAATGTTATTGTAATGGATATATTAAAAATGATGCAATAAAATAACATAAATATGACATGCACATTTTGTTTTCCAACGGAAAACAAGAAAAAGGTTTAAATAAAAGCAATTTAAATTTTGGAAAAGCAAACCCTTAATTATTTACCTATCGACAAGGCGATATAAGGACCGCGCTGTTTTTCCATTATACACACATATATTCACACTAGGTCCCTTACGGGGTAGGCGGAGAGTATCGAGTGCCAGACCTCACGATCCTGACAAACCTGTTTGGCTTCCTTAACATTAATTACCCTTTTCATACAAACACGCCGGTTTCGGAGACTCTTGACACCACCCTCGGATAATATCCGATTGATCTGATCGTGGAATGTCAACCTTGGTCTCACCGGGTACCTACATCGATCCACATTGGAATTCTATATTTGCTCTGTCAATCTTTTATCTGACATTCTTTCCACATGACCGAATCAGCGGAGCATACCCTTTCGCATTTTAACACCAACACTATCTTTCATTCCCACTCTTCCTCGGATCTCACTGTTACGCATGCGGTAAGCGAGCGTTTCACCACAGATTTTCCGTAGCGCTCACATTTCGGGCGCATTTATTCTACTTTCATGCTTTTTCTGACATACCCAACTCTCGCTTCCATACAATAGCGGTGGGATAAGCACAGAATTATGCAAAGCGAGTCTAGCTTTTTCCATTATCGTAATCTTTTGCAGTTGCCGTGTCACATTGTTTGTCTTTTTCATTAACGTTACTTTAGTACGAGGTAAATATATTATAAAAGTCATTGATTTAATGTCGCACTAAGCATTGTGTTTAATGCGATTACAAATTAAAATTATGATAAATAACTTTTAAATTTTTGCAAGTTAATATATTATGTGTTTGCACGTTATTTTCAAAATTTCATTAATTTGAATCAACCACTTTATTAGTAATTATTGACGGAATTGTACTATTTTTGTGATACATTTTGTGTAAGCCTTGAAATTTGGGGAGTTTTGAGGAGAAGTCTAGTGATTGTTTTGCAAGATAGCATCACTTATCACAGTCATCAGTTTGCACAACTTTCATATCAAAAAATAAAAAAAATAAGTTTGCTATGTTTTTTATTTGCCCAAATCATATGACACTAGTTGCCTTATATCTGAATGCCTTTAGACTTACTTTCAAATTATACGGGTTATACTTTTTCAAGTAAACTTTATACAAATTCGTGTTTGCTATGTATCTATGGAAGTCCCGCCTCTTATTACGTAGTATTTATATACTCTTTGACAGTCATACAAATGTGACATTGTAAATGTAATGTCATTGGTTTGTCATTGAGACTTGTGAGTTGTGTTGCGTTGAAAATTTTTGTTCTTTGTCTCGAGTTTTTGTAAAAATTATATTTAATAGTGACATCGTGCATCTTTAATTTATTTTAATGTATGATAGACTATAACTTAGCAAGTAAATATAATTATTAAATGTGCTTTGGTCGACATAATTTGTGAGTACGCTGTGAAAATAGTTAGTAATTGTTTCCTTGTAATAAATTTTATATAAAAAATGACCGGAGCTCGTACCGGTCGCGTTCATAAACGCAGAAGAGGGAATCGCGTGAAAAGTCGGTCAGGTAAGCGGAGACCTGCATGCGGTGCTTCGCTGCCGCTGTCTGAAGACCGCGGTGTTTGATTTTTGCTTTTACACTTTCATTTACAGTAGTGCTTGGATTACATCAAATAAAATTGGTATACTTTTATGTTCTTTAAACCTAATTTTTTTAAAACATTTAAAAATAAACAAACTGGTCTTGATAAGTCATATCAGTATACCAAGTTAATCAATCATTCGACAGTAATTACTCATTGATATGTATTGAAACATTTGGTTTGTTTACTAACAAAATTAATGACATTGATCCAGGAAATTAAGGTGCATGATGAGAGTGTAGGGGGATGATCTCTTAACATCTTGTGGAGTTCAAGGTCAAACAGCAGAAGATCTTTGGAATGACATGGTATTATTTTTTTTTATATTAATTAGCTTTTTCACAACATCTCAAAACTGTCTGATGAAATTGTTATAATTTTTATACTAGATGTTTTGTTTTCTGTTCATAGTTCCGTTAAATATGATAATAAATAAAAAACCCAAATAATAAAATAAATTATATGATGATGACTTGTGACTCAACAAATACTGAGATATTCCTGTTCGCTGGACTTATGT